>VZTL01000062.1:129827-165957 GCA_013400535.1 Scopus umbretta
AAAAAAAAAAAAAAGTGATTTAAATGGGTGGCAGAGTATACACTGGCCACAACTCAAATCTAATTTTCCATCAAATAATACTAATAACTAGATAGAATTTTTTCATTAAAGCCACTTATAGCTCTGTAAGTATTTTGTGAGGAGCAACAGTCTCCTTAATCATGTAATTAATCATGTTACTTTATTTTCTAGATGCACAAAATCCAGGAAAGGTGACTACTTACAATAGCAATTCTACATTGGAGAAAACTAATTGAACCTAACTCTTACCTTCATCCCTATCCTGATAGTGATCATAAATTCAGAACATTTCTCAAAGTGTTCCAAGAACTTTTTTGGGGTTTGTCTGTTTTTTAATAAAACATTTATACACGTAAGGAAAGGGGCCTTTTTTGGAGACATTGACATTTACCATTGCTGTTTGTAGTCTGGATGTCAGCACCCGCGTCGATTAAAAAGTAGACTATATCTAATCTGCAGATCTCAATGGCTCTCATTAGTGGGGTTGCATTGCCTATTGCAGGTGCATCCACTGCTGCTCCAGCCTTCACCATCAGTTCAGCAATATCTAGGTGTCCGTTGTAGCAAGCGTGGTGGAGAGGAGTCCACATGAAATTGTCTGTAGCATTGACATCAGCCCTACAAAAGAATAAGAGAAGTTGTGGCAGACAAAGCTAGCTACTAGATACAGCAACAGCCATAGCTCCAAGTACAATCAATGTTATCTGCCCTCTGCAATGGCATATTCAATGTAAATAACTATTTTCACACTGCTGCACTGAAACCATTTTAGTATCCGACATACAGCTTGCCACGGAATGTTGATTGTAAGAGGGTGCCTGGGTGGTGATTGTACTCCTCCCTAAGCCAACACAGTGTCCTCTACACAGAGGTTTTCACAGGTACAGAGAAAAACGGGCATTCCAACAGCTTAGTCCTCTAAAATGCTGCTGGTGTTTGTGCTCCAGCTTCACTGAGAATGGCAAAAAGCAGGCTAAGGAATTCAACAAAGAATGCTTCTTGGCCAGGAACAGGTGCTCTAAAACATGTGGCCAAATTGCCTACTTTCTAATTTACAAATGAGTTGGAGAAGGTCTATCTCAGAAAATCTGAGGGTTTAAAACTCTGTCAGCCACTGTGTCACTTGACTAGACCTGTTTCTGCTCCCAGGTTAGAACCGGTGTGTTCTGGAGCATGCAAGGGCTAGTTTGGGGGAGCCATTTGCATTATGCTGCCTTTGGATGAAGCTGAGGGGAAGAGCGTTAGCAGCCCTTTAGCAACAGACTGCCTTGCGAGCTTTTGGGCTGGGATCATGCAAAAGCAAGGCTTGGGGAACAAGAGCTGCTAGAGCCCCTTAATGGCATTAAAAGGGAAGAAATTCAGCTCCCCTATATCTTTGAAGAAAGCGCAGTCCGTGTCCGTGCCCAGCGTGGTGATCTCCCACGTATGCCATGCGTGGATTCAGAAGGGGTCAATACATTGTGGGGATTCCCCAGTATTCAAGCAGAGTGAATTACTTTTTGTTGTATTTAGGACAGCCTAGAGGTCCTGAACTGAAATTGGGGTCATTGTCCCATTTACTCTAGGGACAAAGAGCTGATGTCTTCCCAAAAGACATGGAGGGAGGGAGGAAAAAGAAAAATTATGAAGGAAGCTGCTTCCAGGGATAGCTTTTTGCTCTTTAGCTCAGATGATTAATATTAAACTCTAGATCAAAAGAACAGCTTGATCCGTTCATCTTTTCTTGTTTAAATTTTTAATCTTTTACAGAATTCTACCTTTGGTGAGATCTTATTGCGGTAAATTCCCCTGACCTGCCAGTTTTACCTTTGTCTTTCAGCTGCTTAGCTATTATGGTTTCTTCGTACGCAGTTTTCATTTCCTTTATGTTTCTCATTAAAATAAGCAGTTCCAGTTATTCCACTTTCTCTCTCAACCCGACCTCTGTGCCTGTACTGATACTCTGCCCCTGAATCCCTCTTGCTAACTTCATTCTATTGGAAACAGCCTGGTGAAAGGGAACAGGGACAACACAGCACTGACTTTAAAAATTCTTCAGTGTTTTCTTCTGATCAAACATTGAGTTTGCCTTTAGCATAAATTTCATTTGCTTCCGAGCCTTTCTGGAACAAGACAGAAAGTGGACGCCACCAATTTATGTTTAAATCTCAGCATTTTCTATAGGCTGAATAAATGTTTTGTTTTCTATTCGATATGGATTTCTGATACCATACTAAAAAGGTTGTATTGTAAAAAGTATTTGAAAGCCCATGCCAAACAGAAAGGATCTGGAAGTCCACGCTGTTGAAAGATGCAAAGCTAAACACTGCACTGATAACTTTCCTCTCCGCTTTCCGATTTCTGCCAATTTAAAAGATCTCAATGTTGGTACTATTTTTTTAAACTAAGTTATTACATTTCTAACCGTTAAATGTGATGAGATGTGACTCCAGTGCTGTCTAGTGAGGCTTGATGAAAGCAGTGGAGATTAATTTGCTAACTCTTGCATCCTTATCTTTGGAAGACCTGAACATACACATTTACACAACTTCCCATACACTCCAGGAATGTCAGTGTAATTACCAGGGTGTGTGAAGATCCACATGCTGTTAAGTCTTTGCAGGAACTGGAGCAACGACTACTGCCACTTATCCTTAGAAATGAATGTTAAAATGAATTCTAGCTATAGGTGGAGAACAAAGCTAATGTAAATATCTTTGAAAAATGTTCATTTAAGCGTTTATGTGAATGACTGTAGGACTACAGCCGTCTGGCAATAAAAAAAAAGAGATTACACTGTTACACAAGGATGACTGAATCATTCTTAAATTGCTTTCATTTTTAAGCTGTCATTGAGATTTTTCACAAGTGTGTCTGTAGGCTACAAAATTGCTGAAGCACTTCTAAGGTGAGGAACAGTCTAAATAGCAGCATGCGCTTCTGGTGTAAATCTTGCTGCCTCAGCCTGCTGAGGCTGCAGAGGACAGCGGTGGTAAGGCTTATCCCCGTAAAACATTTGCATGCAAAGGCCCTGGCATGTGGAACAGGGAAGTCCAAGATTGCCTTGATGATTCAGCTAAGAGTACCGATGATTTCAGGCAAGTCACTTGAGCCAAATTTCCCCCAAATCATTCATGCCAGCAGTGTGCCCAGGTGGCCAAGAAGGCCAACAGGACCCTGGCTTGTATCAGGAATAGTGTGGCCAGCAGGAGTAGGGAAGTGATCATGCCCCTGTACTCGGCACTGGTGAGGCCGCCCCTCGAATACTGTGTTCAGTTTTGGGCCCCTCACTACAAGGACATCGAGGTGCTGGAGCGTGTCCAGAGAAGGGCAAGGAAGGTGGTAAAGGGCCTGGAGAACAAGCCTTATGAGGAGCGGCTGAGGGAACTGAGGGTGGTTTAGTTTGGAGAAGAGGAGGCTGAGGGGAGACCTGATCGCTCTCTACAACTTCCTGACAGGAGGGGGTGGTGAGGAGGGTGTTGGCCTCTTTGAGCAACCAGCAATAGGATGAGAGGAAATGGCCTCAAGTTGCGCCAGGGGAGGTTTAGATTGGATATTAGGAAAAATTTCTTTACTGAAAGAGTGGTGAGGCATTGGAATAGGCTGCCCAGGGAGGTGGTGGAGTCACCATCCCTGGAGGTATTAAAAAAACCACGTAGATGTGGCACTTTGGGACATGGTTTAGTAGGCATGGAGGTGTTCAGTTGATGGTTGGACTAGATGATCTCGGAGGTCTTTTCCAACCTTAATGATTCTATGATCTGATTTTGAGGATGTGCTATTTGAGATGTGGGTATGAACTAACTGCAGTTCCAATAGATTGGATTTGTAGGTACTCTGCATGTGGCCAAAATGTCAACAGCCCAGGCACCAAAAATTTCAGACTTGGAGCACTTACCTCTTGGCTGTTTCTAGTTCCCTGTTACTAGAATGTGAAAAATAATAAACTAGCCCTCTCTAACTCAGGATCTTATGGAAATAACTTTGATATTAAATGTTATATAAAGAAAAAGGAAACCATAGTCTGTTGCATCCAAATGTTTACTGGAAATTTACGCTTTTGAAAGCCTTTCCAAAATAGCAATTTAAAAAAAAAAAAAAAAAAAAAAATCTCTGAAATGATCTTACCCCTTTTCCAGAAGATACTGCACAACGTCTATGTTCCCGCTTGCACATGCAGCCATCAAAGGTGTTTTGTAATATTTATCTTTTGTGTCTACTTCCACACCCTCCTCAAATGCTTTCTGTAGAGATAGAATATCTCCTGCTCTGACAAGGTAATTAATATTCATGTATGTTTTCCTTGGCTCATCTATATACCAGGCACGGTCATCGTGCACGGGATGGGCAGACAGGAGGTCTCGGTTAAAATGGTAACCATCAGCAATATTCTGAACAGCCTCAATCATGTACACAGGGAAGCCATCTTCCCTACGCGGACATGCGCTCTTCGGAATAACGCAAATTGGCACAGGGATGGCAATGCCTCTTTTGCCTCTTCGTTTCTTCCCTTTCTTCCCCTTCTTCCCTTTGAGTCCAAAGGACGTTATAAGACAGCTTTTCTGCAGGTATTTAGAGCCTTTAAAAAATTCTTCAGTGCTGATTCCCTCAGGGTGAGATCCTTCATGCATTTCAGCAATAGTTTGTATTTGTTCAACGTCCACAAAGGCACACTGCTTCTGAATAATGGATATAAAATCATCTTTAGCTATCACCCCCTCTCCCTGGTCGATGGCCTCAAACGCCTTGCGGAGGGCAGCCTGGTGCTCTAAGGACCAGTCGTACAGCCTCAGTGCCCAGCGGGGGTTGTCCTCATTCGCCCCAGGCTTGGACTGTTTTATAAAAGTATCTTCAATTTTACGCAGTTCTGCTGCTGCTGCTTTAAAACCACCTTCCTTGGCAACTGCTTTTGGGGTCTTTCCTAACAAGTTCGTCCACGTAGGATCACAGCCTAAAAAATACGGACACAATTTCACTGATGATGCAGTGGAATTAGTAACTACTGGTTTCATAATGTAAGAGACTTGTAATATACCTGCAGCTAATTGCCACAGGTCTACAATTTTATACTGTCTCAACTATAAATAGTGATGGCAGATGGAACCAAATCATTGATCTCAGGCTGGAAGGTTAGCCACATGTCTGTGTTTGTTTCCCAAAGGGAGATTCATTGGGCAACCCATGCTCTACTTATCCATCCACTCATGAATACGTACAGAAAGGCAGAAGCTCAGTGAAAATTTTGCATTTTTACTTAAAGTGGTGAGCAACGTTAAGAAGAAACAAACTAAGATTAAAATGTCATTCACCATTCTGTACCCCAACTTTGCCACTTGGTGATGGACCACTAGTTAAATGTTTGAATCGCAAGAACAGAAGGTAGGATTTTGCACGGCATTCTTGAATCAAAGCTTGAAGTGATATAATTATCTGATTAAGTTAGAAAATGATCATAACTTCTTTGGAGTATGTTTCAATGCCCATGGGTGCCAAGTTTTCTCCATAACTACACTGAGATAATTTTTTTTAAATGATCAGCAAACCAATAATTAATTTTCTGTTGGAAGATTCAATACTATATTTCTAAAAACAACTAAAACCAGAACCACTTAATACTAAATACTAAAGTTCTAAATTACACAAACCCATGATGTTTCTGGTGCTTTCTTTAAGGAATGTTTTATCTCAGCCACGTTAGTAGAAATAAGTCATAATAGCCTAGGCTAGGCACTTCTTAATGAGAAGTACATATGCCACGTGATATCTGAGAGTCAAACCTTTCATAAATGCCCAAGTGAAACCTTTCCTTTAGCACAGAAAAAGAATATACATGATAGTTGCAAAGTAACTAATTTCTAACGTACCTCTTTGTCCTATAAACTTGCAGCAATTTGCAAATCCTCCCTCCGCAGCATAATGAAGTGGGGTGTTACCATTCATAGCAATCAGGCCCAAGTCTCCATTATAAGCTGAAATAATCCTCAAAATCTAGAAAAAGAAAGATGATACCACCAAAAATCTCATCTGTTTCTTAAGATGGGGAAGTGTGAGAATGATTTACAAATAAGTGCAGTATCATATATTCCCAGTTTATATAGTGAACTTCTCTCCCATGTCCAGCTGATGAATATGCACGTAACATTCAAATTTTCCATACTACTGTGCTTACTTAACTGAGGAAATAGAAACCTTGTTCAGTTATAGACATCAAGGACAATCTTCACTCCTGTCAGCCTACTGCAGGCCACTGTCTGAAAGTAATGCTGATGTTGCACGCGCAGTCAAAACTGCATAATTTTATATACTTTGAAGATGATATGGGGGATAAGGAAGAACGTGCCTACCTGCAGCTGTTTGTATCTGCCCTTCTTATAATGTAATGTTTCATCCAAGTTACACAGCTGTGACACGCTACGCGTTGAGAGAAACAAGCTCTCCAATGGAGCTGTTCACACCAGCCAGCCACGCTAGCGCACACACTCAGAAGTAACTTGGCAAAAAAGGCTCTGCAATTATGAGAGAGATTCTATCACTGCTGGATTCCCTTCGATACTGAAAAAGAAGCTGCTTTTGATTGCTAATTATTATGCTTTGATCAGCTGAGATGCTGGACTCAGGAAAAAAAAAAAAACTCAAACACACCCAACCCCAACAAAAAACAACAACAAAAAAAACACCCCGGATTTGGCTTTGCAGCAATGTTTTATCACCACAAATGATGATACCTCAAAAAAGCCTCCTTTGGCTGCGAAATGTGCAGCACTGTGTCTTTCAAGGTCAAATAGGTTAACGTCGACTCCTCTCTCAAGTAGACCACGCACCAGCTCGAGAACGCCTTCTCTTGCGGCTTCCATTAAGGCTGTGCGACCTGTGGCCTGCAAGGTAGCAAGAAAACAATTCAGGATTTGTTTTGTATGCGAATTTAGGTTGGAACAGTATGATCTGATTGTTGCAAGGTGGCATAAAACTGAAGGTCTCCTTTTTAGGTATTACCGAAAAAAGGAGACAAGTCTAATAGTTTCAAAGGCACTTGTAGGTAAACTTTCAGAATCTAGTCACAATGCTGCTAAAATACGTGTAGTCAAATCCCAGCGACTCAAGCACATTAGTAATTTGAGTCCCCTGAATAGTCCCCATGAAAATCAATTCCTCAATTAAGGAATTCTTTATTCTGTGTGCATGCTCTCATGCACGTTTACAAAATTTAACACAAAATACCACCTCTGTCATGGAAGAGCATAAGGAACTCTGGCTGGAGGAGCGCTATGGGGAATGTGGGGCAACTGGGGAATTTCACTACTGTTCTGCCTGACAGGAAAAGTTCACGTTCTAATACATTAGTGATGTCTCTCTTTTTAGATAATAGTATATGTTTGTGATTAGCAGGACCTATTTTCTTTATAATGGCTGACTTTGGTAGATCTGGTGACCTTCCCAAGAACAGAGCACATCTTAGATCAGGGATCGCCTGGTAGTAACATGTCAGCACACAGCAACACTTCGAAAATCTGACTTGCCACGAAGCCGACACGTGCATGAGAGGATGGGATAAGGATGTCCAAACATTGGGTTTGCTATAGCCACAAGCTAGGAAGGATACTGCAAAACTAGGACCGAAGCAAAAGCCATGGGTGGCTTTAAGGGAAAGCTTGAGCTCCTTGACATGGTCAACAGCACAGAGCTTCAGTCCTTCAGGTCTTTGTTAAATTAAGGAAGTAAACAAATAAATTACCGAGATGTACAAAAGAGAGAAAACACTTTCTTATGTCTCGTCCCTGCCTTGATTGCCCATCAGATTTTTCATGCTGGACCCATGTTTTAGTGTACATTATTTCAAGCCTGAAAACCTTAGGCACAGTACAAATCAGCATTGCTCCACTGAAGTACAGTAAACTGCAACTCCTAAGAGCTGGCCCAGTTACATTTTGTTTTTGTAAAACATTTGCACTCTAATCTACAAAAATCTAAATCAGGATATGTGATTCAAGCGGAAGACTTAAATCCCTGCTCCTGCAAAAAAGGGTGGTACAGAAGAAGGGAATAAGCATGACCACGGAGTTAAGCACTCACCAGTGCTTTATTATTCTAATCTTGAGGATTTAAGATCATATATTCTAGTCATCTGGTAACTATTCTATACTCCTGTATACATGTTCTTAGTTATAGAAATATCCATACTGGGTCTCTTGCATTGGGATTTGCTCCTCTTTCCAAGAAATTCAGACATATCTCTTTAATATCATGAGCTCGCTCACAAGCTTGTAGAAATACAGGCTTCCCATCAGTAGTACAGTTGTTAACATCTGCACCATAATCCAAGGCAATCCGCATGCAGTGGTGGTGCCGTCTTGTTGGTAAAATGCAGTAAAACAAAATACCTGCAAGGAAACCCAGCAGGGATTACGGTGCAATACTAAATTATTAGAAAGGTTACTTAGGGCGCAAGCTTCACAGCTGAACGGACAAACTCCTTCAATAGAGACCCATTAACTTCTCTTAGGGTGTATACATGCAAAAACGACTTCTAGTTTAGGGCCTTTGAACTTGGGGACTAAACCAGACTTTAAAGTGTGACAGGTCAGGGGAAGAACATGATTCTCAGTCACAAGTTATCTTTCAGCTATGTACTGGAGAGACCTATGATTTAAAGGCCTAGACTGTTCAGGGGGAATTATTTTCATTTACATCAAAGCTCTTATGGCCAGTAGCTTCTGTTGAGCTGTAAGGATTACCCTCAACCATGGTTCCTCTCTACAGATTGGACACGACATACGTAGCAAGTGTGTAACACAGTAAGGGGTCGCTTTATGGTATTTCTGGTCTGGTAAGGTTCCCTTTTACTTACCTCTCCCTTCATTATCCACAGCAGTCATGTCTGCTTTAGCTTTCGCTAATAAATCCAAAACCAACTCATGGCCTAGCTCAGCTGCCTTCATTGCTGGAGTACGTCCCATTTTGTCCTGGACATCTGGATGAGCTCCCTGTTCCAGCAAGAAGCTGCACATGTCAGTGTCATTTTTAATGCAGGCCAAATGAAGGGCACTATATCCTTCCGTAGGCTCTGTGAAATTAATGAGATTTGGGAATCCATTCTGGACCAGCTTTTCTATTTGCTGCTTGTCTTTCTGGTGAATGCACTGAAGAAGTTTGTAGATCTGTAAGTTCAAAAGTCTGTTATCTACTGGTAACATCCCGGAATAAGAAAAAATGGCTTCTTTCAAGGAATTGATTTCTGCACGGGGAGAGAAGAAAACCTGTAAACCCAGAGATGAGATTATAATTACATGCCAGTAAGAACAGGAATCAAACTACGTTCAAGGCATGAAAATATCCACTTTAACTTGACAGAGCGCTAAGCTTCGCATGAATTTATCTCGTTTAGTATATACAGCATATACAGAGACTATATAAACACATGTAGCACCTTGAAAATCGTTCAATTCTAGTCTTCAAGCTGTTCTGAAGAAGTCTCATTCAAGGTGAAAATTAAGTTAAGAAACTGTAAGGTAACTGCTTTCCATTCAAAGAACCGTTATGACCTGCAGTTAGTTGGAATCCTAAGGGGAGGCTGATCATCTGTCATTTTAGTGCTTCAACGGGAGAAAAAAAAAAAAATCACAAGTCACGGTGTCCTCTGCACTTGCTGAAACATAAAATTGATGCTAGCATCACCTCATCAGTACCTGAGCACCTTCTTTTTTTTTGGTAGCTGATGCACGAACTTCCTGCTGGGCTATGTACATAAAAGAGTAAATTGCATTTCTCCGCAGCAAAACCCTTGGGGAAAAAAAGATGCAGACACTGGGACACCGGCCTGGAAAAGGTTCCTCCAGGTGATGCAACACACGCTTCTTGAGAAAAGTGTGGTGCAGGAAACCAGCTTTGCATTTGCCTCAATTCTGATTTTTTTCTTAGGCTTTTTAGCCTCTTCAGCTAGTCTCAGCACTTGTGGCTGGAGGGCCAAGCAAGGGTCAGACATCATAAGGACCATTTCTGAAGCTTGTTGAAGTGGATGAGAAGCTTCCTATCAGCTTCAGCAAGCCTTGGGCCAGCCAGTCCTCCAAAAAGAGCAGTGCGCTTATAGGACATGCAACAAAAAAAAATAATGTGGAGGACCAGCATCCTGTTAGGGAATACTTGGGTTTTGGCAGGGGGCGGGTATTAGCAATATAGCCTGTAGGATGAGAGGTAGTGGCCTCAAGTTGTGCCAGGGGAGGTTTAGATTGGATATTGGGAAAAATTTCTTTACTGAAAGAGTGGTGAGGCATTGAAACAGGCTGCCCAGGCAGGTGGTGGAGTCACCCTCCCTGGAGGTGTTCAAAAAACATGTGGATGTGACACTTTGGGATGTGGTTTAGTAGGCATGGAGGTGTTAAGAGTTGATGGTTGGACTAGATGACCTCAGAGGTCTTTTCCAACCTTTATGATTCTATGAAAATAGCAGAGGTGTTTCAGGAGAGGAGTAAGAAAAAGGTAGGAAAGGGCCATACAATGTCTGGAGCCACTTAAAAGCTGCCCTTTCTAGTCTATGGAGCATTGCAAAAATACTGTTAAATGTTCATGTTTTTCTAGAAAAACTGTCATTGTAACAGTTTTGACCAGCTCTACACCATGTTTTATTTGAATAGCATTATTATTAGAAGCTGCTCACTTGCCCAAGTGTTTAAGTGGGCACTAAAATGCAGAGACTTTTTCTTTGCAATGAAATCTGGTCAGAATAGGTCAGCTGCTCCCAGAGTTTGGGGGCTTTCTCTATTTAAGTATGACATCACTTAAATGCTAAATTCTTTTCTGTGTAGGTCTTGCACAACCCTCATTCTGATCATATACAAAGTATATTCTTACATTGCATGATTAAATCATTAAGTAGCAAAACCTTAAGTCTGTTGCTTGTGGCTTGTTTATGCTCATCCCTACGATGTTGTGCTTCTTGTGGCATATTGTCCTGTGAAAGGGAATAAAGCCAGGATTTTTTTTTCTACTGACAGGGGTTACAGCTACAGCAGCTCTCTAGTCCTGAAGTTTAGACTTGAGAAATAAGGCTACTTCTGGGTAATGCCCCGGTAGAAATGAAACCTAGTCCCCTGTGGAGTCTAGCTGTTAGAGTCTGAAACATTAGGAAGTAATTTCTGAGCAAATCCTCAACAAAAGAACTTTTTCCTGGCTTCTGAGCACAGGGAAAGAAGTGGTGTAAACTCCACAGGGGCTGTGGCAAGCAGCAGCAAGAAGGTACCGCAGGGAAGGCTCTTACAGTACTTACACCACTGAAATTCAGCCAAAGAGAAATGGTTTTAAAGATACTTAGATGGAGCTAACAAGTTTAAATGTTCTCTCATACTCTTGTTCCATTTCCCACCACCCTGCAGCAGCAAGGAACTTGGCTTTACTTCCAAAAACTGGATCCTTTCTTCCCACTGTTATTCATTATTTGCACCTGGATTTTGCACAGCATTTCTTCAGGAACTCATTTAGGATCAAAACTTGCCTTTTCTTCCCTTCTTTCTCCCCCCTGTAGCTGCGAACACTGAAGAAACAACATTCTCCACAGAAATAGATTTAGCAATGCTACAGAACATGAGCAGCATTGCAGTTGGTAAAAATCTGTTAGAAACATTCGATGAAGGCACAAATGGACATAATATTCAATGCATATGGATTTGGATTTATTTTATGGATTATCCTTGAGATCCAGAACAGTGCTAGGGCTACGTCTTGCACAAGCATTACACTCAGTCTCTGAAGTGCAAGCCTCCAGAATAAGCATGTCCCAGAATGCCATGTTTTCCAGCGGGTAAGCCAACACACTTGCAAAGCGAGTCTGAACCTAGAGCGCATCTCAGGCACCCAAGCAACTACTAGTTGTAAGTAAACACCTGCCATCGCTGACGTTCCTGCCGGCGTCCACAGCAGTGAGACAGCACAGGGGCAGGAGCGCAAGTGGCACAGGCTGTCGCAGGAACAGCAGGGGCTTTGAGAGGCAACAGGACAATTGGCAGCCCTGGTGGGAAAGGCGGACATGTGCTGTGTGTGTTAGACACCACAGAATAGGGTTGAAAACCAACAGACCACACAATATTCTTGCAGCGTCCCTGTATATATGTCCACTGATCATTTTAACTACACGATTAGGTTTCACTTGCTCCCTACAGCCTCTGCCTCATGCAGGACATGAGATTGACAGCACACTTTACACTTACTGCACGCTTTCCTTTTTGCTCACAGGGTAATGTATTACTCTCCATTACAATTTTAGCCCCAATTCCGCCTGCTCCGTTTTCCCTGGTGTTTTTGAGATGCTTATCATGGTACTCTTTTAATGCGTCACACACCGTAACAAAATTATTTCTGTAAACATAAGTGGAATTATTTTCATCACAATGGTGAAGTATGTCGTTATCTCAATTCAACCACCCATGAGATCCTACCAAGTTTAAAGTCTTTGCTTCAAAGCATTAAGAACTAACAATTTAGGTGAAAACAACCATCACATTTTAACTGTGACAGTTAATATTTCTTTGCAGTCTTTCTTGAAAGTGTCTGGATGAAGTTTTATTAGAAGTTTCTACAGTGACAGAATCAAAGTAAGACAGGTGGGATAGAAAACTCTACCCAGAGTCAGGCAAAGTTACAAGCAAGTGAAACAGGCTTCTATAATGGAAATATAACTACAGCATCCTGCAAATTTTCATTAAATAAATCCTACCAACCATATGTACATAATAGAGTTTTTATCACTTAACCTGTAACAGATCTTTTAAAGGAAAATGAGGGATTGTTAACGTGGCTTTGAGACAGTTGTGCTCTGGGGAGGACTTCAGGAAGCTATAATCATAAATCCCAAGTTTGTAACATCTGCTTAGCAACAATTTTAGCTGTTGACAAACATCAACAGAATCGCTACCCTCCTTCTGCCAGCTTGTATCAGTTTTGGTTGAGAGCATGAACTCATTTGAAATTCAGATTAATCCTTTACCTGGCACACCTAGTATTAAGAAAATAATTTTAAGCAGATTCTTGTTTTCTCATAAAGCTTTGCAAGCTGTGATTGAGGTACATTGATAGAGAGGAAAGGTCTGGTGGCCGGCACTCCCACTCGCTGACTCTCTGTTGAAGCCTGGTGCCCGACTGCTGCTGGAAACACTTGCGAATTCTTTTTTAAACTTTTCAACATTTTTCAGGTTCAACGTTTCAAGTTGAAAACATCCCTTTAATTATCACTATTCGCAAACCAGTAAACAAAATTTTCATGTGTTTTATCTTTAGTGAGAGAAAATAGCTTAGTTCTTTCTAAATTTAACCCATCTGCATGCTGGCCATAGAGATAAGCATGAGCCCTATATGCCGGTATAGAAGAAACCAACATGGTAACAGCGCCACACTATATTTACAGCTTTATACAAATAATTGCACTGGATTTTTGGCTGTGACTAATGTTTAATAGGAGTGATGCAGCAAAATCTTCCTAAAACTGAATTCCAGTATAACGAATGGCCTATAATGCTGGGTTTTTAATTTGACCCCTTCTCGGTGTTAACTTGCAAGAAACGCTTTGCCTTGGGCTGAGGCATAGCTTAGCGCTGAGTGATGGTCGCTTCCCTGGTGCTTTCCGTCTGAACTGGCTAAGGTTCAATCTCGTGTTGAGATCCTGGCCCAGACACAGCCCTCTGGGAAACCAGGCCCCGTCCAAAGCCCTGTGAAGACAGTCCCGAGGTCATGGCCGGATTAGATCAGAAGACGTGTATTCTTTTGTCTTCCATTTGCCTTGCAACTTCCAGTCACTTTCGTGTTTCTCCAAAATGGAACGTAATAGAGAGCAGCCATCCTGCTTTAGGGAGGGCCGGCAGCCCTCGGGGCCAGCCAGCAGCTGGCAATCAGGTGTATGAGCAACACCCGCCGGGGCACAGGGGCTGTGAGGAGGCTGCCTCTCAGCTAGGAGGAGAGCTCGGGCTCTCTGCAAGCCCCTGGACTGCTGGGTTGTTGGTGATGAGGTGATGTTGCACCCAGGGGCGAGGAACAGGGTCTGCAACCCCTCCCACAGAGCCTGAAGCCCTGAGGGCCCTGGAGAAGCCGGGTAAGGGATAAATCTGGTGTTATAGTTGATTTTCCCCGGGTTGCGACTCGGAGGAATGGGTGGCCTGTCGAGGAGACTGGTTTTAACGGGAGAGAAACCTCTGGAAAGGGAGTACGTTGGCGTTGACCCATGCTGTACTTAAGTAGTAAGGACTTGTTTGCCTGACGATGCAGAAAGGCAAACGGAGGTGACTCCCCGTCCGGCCCCCTCTGAGAGAGGCGCCAGGCATAGCGGGGATGCTGATGTCTAGCGTGGGGCGTTTCTTTTAGAAACCCGGAGCACGGCAGCTCCGTGGTGCCGCTCCTGCGGTGCTCCCCCCGGCCCTCAGGTGGGCCCGCATCACAGGCCGTGCCCCGCACCTCGCCTTCCTTGNTCCCCCTCAGTGCCCGCCCCAGTTCCCCTCAGTTTCCCCCTCAGTTCCCGCCCCGGCTCCCCTCAGCGCCCCCTCAGTGCCCGCCCCGTGTCCCCTCGGTTTTCCCCCTCAGCGCCCCTCACTTTCCCCCTCAGCGTCCCCTCAGCTCCCCGGCAGGGCTGACAGGCAGCGGGGCACCCTCTGAATGGCGGGGTGAGCCGGGGCACACGGCCAGGCCGCTGGTTTGCGGGGAGGAGGTTGATGATGAGGGAGAGAGCGGGCCGCCGGGTTTGGCACAGCGATCCCCTGAGTGGGTGCGGGAGCCCGGGCCGCCCTGAGGGTCACTGGGGTCCCTCGGTGATGCTGGGTGCGCCAACGTCCCTGCGTTGCCTCTTGCCTTCGCAGGGCGAAAAGCATTCTTATTTATTTTTATACCTATTATTAAAAGTCTCCTTCTGCGGTGCTGCGGGGAAGGAGCTGGATGTCGTGGCCTTTGGCGTTTTCTTACCGTTGACTGACTTTCCTGCCAAATCTCCTTTTCCTCCCATGGAAAGCGGTACGGTGTAGCTGTTTCACCGCTAAATTTTACTAGAATCACTGGCCACAAAAATGGAATGACAAGATCTATGTATAACCCAACTTCATAGCCGTTCCCAGGGGGTTTGTGTAGCACTGTGATATAAATGAGGTGTGTTAGACTTGAACTGAAACATAATTGTTCATAGACCTGACTGGAAGGAGGAAACCTATTTATGAACGGAAGAAAAACATCAGTGCCGACGAGTGGGAAAAAACGCCCAAAACTCTTTAAGCGAGTTGAAGCGTAAGTCACACTAGAAGGCAAACGCCACTAACACTGGGACTTCCCAAGGTCTCTGTATTTCTTTTCTGTCCCTTCCTTCTTGTGTCTAATTTCAGCCCCCAAGTGCCACAAACCAACTGGCCCTTCCTTGGTGCTCCTGTTGGGCTCAGTGATCATGTGTGGGATGAGGCAGAGAGGCCGGCTGCAGCAGTGAGACTGTTTTTGTCTTGTACCTAGCCAAGACTGGCTGTTGAATTATTTGCAAAACACCTCTAGCATTAGGAAGTTCAACAACAAAGTTGTTTTTTGATACAAAATCTCTTCTGTCAGGGAAGTGGTGATGCGCAGCTGGATGCACGTCCGACGGCACGGAAAGACGGGTGATGCAAGGCATGGGGGCTGTGCGGTGAGTCACAACAATAGATAACATCATTTTAGCGTAAAGCATTTCATTATTTCCCCTGCAAGGAGTGCTGTTTGTACAGTAGCTATTTCGTGCTAGCACTTTGTAGGGTGAATTGGCTGGATTATTAGTCTTGCACTGTTCTGCCTGGGTGGATCGCTTTCCTCTTTGGAAAATGTATCGTCCAGGCCCTTCTCCTCTTTCTCCTCAGTCACACTAAATAGATGCCGCAGACATGGCACAGCAGAAGTTGTTTCCTTGCCTGTTCTGTGTAAGATTTTTTGCTTTTGCTGTTGCCACAAACAAGGAGATACATGTGTCTTGGCCTAAGGCCCAGGTGAATTCTCCGTTTTTCACTTTGTAGAGAAGCACACATTAAATGCACATTAGAAAAGCTAGCACGTGTATTTTGAAATTTAGGCAAATACGAAAATAATTGAAGATACTGTCTGAAACATGGGCATGACTTGACTCTGGAAATTGTGGAAACTCTGGAACCAGACCGTAGCGAGCGTGGGTACCTGGTATTTCACCCCAAGTGTGGATGTGTGTGTAAGTGCATGTGTGGTTGGGGGGTATATTTAGATTTTTATGCTGGATTTGTTTTCTCACGGTGATCATCTTTCCCTGAGCTTTTTGAGAGTGATAATGAGGACTTGTGATTCATGAAGCAAAACATCCTTTTTCAACAGCTGAACATCGTACTGGATGTTTCAAAGCAATGTGGCTTCAAGAGCAGAGCATCTCTGCCTTGCTGGCTGCTGCTCTGGTATTAGGGTACTGCAACATCTCCAAAACAAATAGGATCAAAATCCTATTAGAGAAACTTGCAGTGTTGCCTGCCTTTAGACATAAATAAACCTTGCCAGAGAAAATTATTCCAAGGTCCGAAGCCTCAAGCTATTGGGCTCTTTTTGGCTGACAGCTCAGTTTTGGAGGAGTGCCAAGCTAATGCAGGAATACAAGTGGGACAGTGGTGGTAAAAGTGTAACTGACTGCACTAAGGAAAGAAAGGTGTAAACTGCCCAGAGCTTTGAATGTACCCCAGAGCCTTGTAAATGGAGATTACAGCTCCCAGAGCCGAACCTGGGAAACGCATCGCAGCACAAATCGAGACACAGTTCTCGCACGGTTTGGTACAGACCAAGCTGTCTGGGCACCATCTGAGCCTTCATCTGGGGGCAGTGCTGTCCAGAGGTTTGACGTGGTATGAAGTAGGGTGGCCTTGAGGCTGCTCTGCCCTGGCTGCTCTAAGCGTGCATCCCCCGCCTCCCACGCAGGGACATCTCTAGCGGCTCACGGTCAGGATGGAGCAATGACCACCCCTGGGACAATCCCAGAGGTGCTCTGCTGGCTTCATGGCTTACCTGGGTGAATGCAATCTGCGGAGTCCATAGCAGATAGGTTTTGCCCACTGTGTCAGCATCTGATAATGAGTAGTAAATAATTTCCTAACGAGGACTATTCCAAAGAACACTTATTACTGAGGAGCATATATGTTTTCCCCTTGTTTTAGATGCTCTTAAACATTAACCTCCTTTTGCTCCTACAACATACGTGCTTCATTGTGATAGGTAAAGCCCCCATGACCAATATGCTCACTTTACAGCTCCAAAATGGTCTAATTACACATGAAAAGATTTCACTGCTGAACAGCTGCTTCAAAGTACTTGAAATACAAAGGCTGTGAAGTTTTGTTTGGTGCTAGCAGAAGGTGCCAGACTGACAGCACTACACGGTCCCTGCATGGAACAAGTGCAATAATATAGCTGTCCTCCTCAGTATCGCTCGCTGTCTTTGTATTGTGCTGGTTTTTATCCGTTGATGTAAATCACAAGGATGCTACAAACGTCCCACAGCCGACCTCTGGAAGGAAGCTGTGCGCTACAAGGGCTCTCGTGCTGGTTGGCACTAGAGTCCTGCTGACATCAGTGGAACGTGGGCTAGATGATAGCCTGACTTCAGCTGGAAGGTGTGCTTGGGGATTGCATGCTTTTTACTTAAGCCTTCTACTGTGCAAGTAATTATTACTGTTACTCATCTCTCTGGATTCTGATGCTACTGCAAAAAATCTGCTGCATGCTGCATTACACCCAAAATCTCCTTGTTGAGATTTTCCAGCTTGGGAGAAGGACGCAAACTTACACATTTGGCTAATTCTGAAGGTCGTCTGGACTGTTTCAGCTAGCTGTGAGTTACACTGTGGGAGCATAAGATCAAATCAGGGTGTTCATATTGCAACGTGTCAAGAAAACTCTCCGCTTCGCCCATCTGTAACGCTGCCGCGGGACCGAAGTGCCGCTGCAGCTGCTCGGGGGGTGTGTGTGTGTCACTGGTGGTGCTGCCCACAGCAACGCTGACTGTGAGTGCAGCGGTGCAGCTCTTCCACCCGCTGGAACAGCCTGCGGCCCGGGCTGGGGTGTTGTCATGGGGGCATTTCTCAAACTGCGCCCTCTCAGGTTAGGGGAATAGCCTCCTTCTGGAAGGAACAATGAACTTCTGGAGACGATCTTTGTTTCACGCAGCAGCACAACCACCGCAAAACTGTGCTAGAAGGCAATGCCCTGCTACTCCTTGCGTTATATGTGTATTCCCTGGGCTCCACTCTGTTTCTTTTTTGATGATGCTGGATGAAGCTGTTAATATCACTCAGATCAATGCACAACTTACTAAACTGATTTAGCTTAACTTTTTTGCTCATCTTTTTATGCTCTTTCTGTAATTGCTTACTGTCAAAAACAATGCTCCTTCTTTCTGCCAATTAATACGCGCTTTTAGGAATAAGCCCTTGCATAGAAGAGAAAATCCATGCAATCACCAGTGTAAGTGCTTAGTAAGAAAGCTCCATGATGGCTGGAATTTGCCTCCTGACCAAACCTCTGTAAAATCCATGTGCATGTTCATACAGCTGTTAGAGTGCTCCATAACCCGTGGTGGTATCACGTCTGCTTACCTACTTTGCTAGGTCCCTGATACTGTGTCCCTGGAGAAGAGACTTGGGAGGAAAGCTGTGTCCGTTTTGTGGTGGTTGTTTTCAAAGGAAAAAAAATTACGTTTTTCCCAAATTGTCAGGAGAGCTTATAAAAGATGAGGAGTGATAAAAGCTAATGTGTTCTGCCAAGAAGTTCTCTGTCGAATGCAAACTGAGAACGCTATATAGAAAACCAATCCCAGGAAAGCATCTGCAGCAGGTTAGCTGGGTACTGGGAGAGGAACATTTCGGATTTAAGAGCAGTGTCAAATGGGGTTTTTCTCTTTTACTTTTGTCACCTAAGTTTTTCCTAAAACACTGTAACTCTTGCTTGTTTTGGATGTTGTAAATACAGGCTTCTTGTATGCATCTACACTTTAACTTGACTTGAGATAAAGGTGATTTCAGGGTTACTGGATAAGAGGGAGGCACTCCTTACCCAACAGTGCGGCCAAGTAACAAAAGGGATGGTGGGGCATCCAGCAATTGTCCACTTCCCCGCACATGCTCCCCAGGTACCATGCGGGCCCGGATGAGGGCTGGGATCCCTAGTCAGGTGAGCTTTCCAGTGACACATAGGTGGGCAGGAGTTTGGCTGAAGAGCTGACGGCTCTGGGAGTCCTCGGAGTTTGTCACTGACTTGGTTAGTAATGTTTGTTCGCGAAAAGCTTCTGTTACTAATCCCGCAACTTCTGTACTCTACGAGACCTGTGGAGGAGGGAGTGCTGCACCCCCTTCATCACCATTTCTTACGAGGGTCTCTTTCCTATTAAGCCCAAGGACTCTGAAGTCATTCCTGCTACTTTTTTTTTACCTGCACTTGTCCAACGTTGTGTCGTGCAACACATATAACTCAGCGGGAGGATTCCAGATGACTTGTGGTGGGAGTGCATCAGGCCTGTTAATAACGGAAGCTCTGACCCTTTCTTGATTAGTTCTTTATATGCAGATCATAATATTACAAAGCTGAGGGGGAAGATGAAAGGTAATAATTTTGTAGCTGTATTTCAGTTAGCTTCCACGCTGACAGGTTAGACAGCAGTGAAAATACAAACTGCCGTCATTTGTCCCATCTGTTCTAACCCAGCCTGTCGCTGTACCCCGTGTGAGATACTACGCGCTGCAAGTTCTTAGTTTTCAAGATGAAGGGATAAGTGTTCTGGAGTGTTGCTCACCTGATGTTACCTGAGGCTACTGAAATATTGATCCCATGCTTCACCACATATGCAGCAAATAAAGGAGGAATTTTCAGTTGGAAGTTATTTCACGTTGTTGGTACCTGGGAGGCAGATCTTCTGGGGGTGCTGGCTCTCAGCAACAACTTATTGCAGTAGCTTTTAGAAATTCAAATAGAAAGGAGACCATGTAATGGAAAGTGACATTGTCTTTGAGGCAGGGAGAAGCACATGTATCCTGAGCCTGATGGATAAACATCTGGGCTTCAAAGCTGCTTGTTGAGTTCAGTGCTACTTACTGTAAGGAAGGGTAATCTGCACGAAGAATGGCTAAGAGCATGAAAGCAACTCTTCCAAAGCAATGTAAGGCTGCTGAAATCCCTGGGGTCAAGCAGGGAGAATTCCTATACAAGAAATCAGTTGGTTCAGTTAGAATAAGCCTTGTTCCTATTCCCTTGCTTGGCCTTGCTCTGCTGTGGTTAAATGAGGGGAGTGGATGATAATCCTCTGATGGCATTGCTGTTGACGGGCTGTGGAACAGGTGAGAGCCCTGGCTTCTCCTCTTGCCAATGCCAGCTCCAGGGATGGGTTCAGCATTTGGAAAGAGAAGTAAGATATTCCACAACCTAAAACAGGTCTGGTAAGATGGCTGTTCCACTGCTGAGCATATCAGGAGAGGACCTGGACTAGTCGGTCTGTTTGCTCATCTTGCCTATGTTCCTGACTGCCCAGTTACCCACCACGAGAGTAACTTTTCTCAGTAATTAATGACATATATTAAGAAAGACTTCCCAAGTATAGGATGCAATTTCTGGTTCAGACCAAAAAGTTAACTAGGTCAACTCGCAGCAGGGTCTTCGGTTTGATATGGGAGACCTGGCATGGGGGAGGCTAATGCTCCACGCTGCTGCCCTGTATTTACCAGTGTCACCACAGCTGATCCCAGCTACTCTGGGATCTTTTGGGCCCAGAGTTCTTGGATTTTGTGCCATGCCATAATCAAGCCAAATTTAAAATTGTGCATGTGTAAACCAGCAGTCTTTTCCACAACAGTTAGTAGGAGACTGCTAATGAAGCCACTGTGCTCACTCTCATAGATACCTGTTACTGAAGTTTTCCTGTTCATTTTAATAGACCTTTTTTTTTTTTTTTTATCAGACCTTATTCCCTGTAACAGTATCAAAACCAGAGCTCCATGTTCTTTCTAAGCTACAGGTTGCTACTGCATACTGGTATCGGTCACCTTGGTGTTTAACTCTCCGACTACGCTTTAGATCAACGCATTGATTACTCCAGACATTAGAGAAAAGATAGAGTTTATTTATGATTTAATATTCATTTGTAAATGGAATACGCTACTTATTTTCAAGAGTCTGTGACATATTTGCTTTGTTACAGATTTATCCAAAACACCCAAAAAAGTACTGTAGTTAGCCAAGACACTGTTTCCATATTACAGCTTTATTATTTGACACTTCCAAACTTTCTACAGCCACTTAATTCCATTCAAAGTATTTCAAGGTCTATTGCTCATTCCTAACTTTTTCATTAACCTGTTCCCATGACCCCTAATAAGTTACTACTCGGGTTCCTACAAATAAGGTATTTTCATCTCTGCTGTAGCTGCCCTGTAGGATACGCTCCATTTTGTCTCCATCACGTCTGTAACACAGTAACCTGGTATTGCATTAGAAAAAGCCGCACTAAATTTTCTAGGCGATACCTAAAGCAGCATAAGTGTCTGTATTTTTTTTTTTTTTTTTTCCACATGGTAGAAATAGTTACCTAGACAAATGTATTAATTTTACATGGGGTTCTGTATGTTTTTCCCTATGAGTAAGTGACAGTTCTGACTAGGGAGACCCTCCAAAGTTTATAGCGGCTAACTGCTGTCATTATACTGATTTCTGGGGGCATTCGATTCAGCCCTGGCTTTCACATTTTAAAAAAACTGCCCCACCTGAGCCACTGAATGTTGGCTACACAAGTTTTACTTTACTTAGACCATAGGACAAAACAGAATCCATCACAACGGTCGGGAATAAAGCACACAAAAACACCAGTGCTTTTTCCTTCAGCTTCGCTACCATGTAACGTGCCTTGGGTGCAGGAGAGGTTAAAGCATCTACCATAGCATCTACAACTTCATTGCCGTTAGTGCTTCCTTCGCTGAGTATGCTGTTGAAAAAGTTTGCCCGCTCTTGAACATACTCCTTGTTGTAAACTGCCTTTTCCTCTTCGCTGAGTTCATTCCAAATCTCTTCTGCACTGACTGGTGGCTGTATTTTTGTAGAGCGTGCATAATTTCCCGGCTGAATAATACAGACCTAAAAGCAAGATGTAAAACTTACCCAAGATGCAATCAGTCATTCTGAATTCAATTAAACATTGTAGTCAGTAAAACAGATCAAAAGCTTTCTGCAGACAGATTTCTTCCATAAAATGCTGCTTTGTTGAAATTTTAACCTTGAAAACTTGACTGAAATCAAATATATTCCCGTGAAACATTTAAGATTGCAGAGGTGCTTTATTCTGTCTTCCTCATTTCGCTCTGATGTTAATGTTCTTGTTTTGACTACTCAGCATACCTTCACAGAATGCAATAGTGCATCTTTGATTTTTATAGAATGCTCAATGGTATAAATGTTTTGACAATACCGAGACAAAGCATTTCAGTATGACTTTGATGTCTCCAAAGGGGAATACTCTGGATTTTTCACTCGGTGACAAATCTTGCAAGGGGTAATTTTTTTTTCCCCAGTTTGGGACAAAAGGAGATGTCAAAGAAAATTAGAAGGTCCTGGGGAAAGAAGTGCTTTTTTCCCCAAGAAGGTGTAATTAAAAGGAAAATAGGCCTTGTCAGCTACGTACAGAGGGGACCAAAGGTCCTGGTCTAGCTCTCACCGGAGTCATTAGCAAATTTCCATAGATTTCTGTGCATGTAGTTTTAAATTGAAAGCAAAGAAATCCTTTGCTGCTCTGCCTGTTTTCTTTGCCTGTGCTGTTGCTGCTGTTCTGGGGAATTTCTGGCTGAGCGCTCACAGTACGCACGCTTTTCCTCAGTTAGCAGCGGGCTTGTTCAAACTATTTGTAGATATGCAACATTAAAAACTCCATGGCATTTAACTGACCTGATTTCTAAAGACTACAACACAAAGCGAGTTAAAACAGCGCTGAGCTGTCTAAGAGACGGGGATCTGACAGGCGTTCTCTGGAAAGTCTGTGGTAATATAAAACCTTAGCGTCTCCAACCTGCCACCCAGCCCATCTACCAGAGGCCACCACCCGTGTGTCCGTACCGGCACATGCCTGCCTCTCAGCCTGCACGGCAATCGGTGCGCTGCGTACCGGAGGGGTTGAGGCGCTGCATGCAAAGAAGAGCAGGAAGGGATGCGGGTAAGCTCCGGCAGAGATGCAGCATGCATAGCCGGGGCTATCTTATGCTGCCTCGGGTAGGTTTGTCACGGGGCATCTTTTGGAGCCCTCCCTTTGGGTGCTATTTTCAAAAGAGTTTAGTATTAGTGAAACTAATGTCAATAATAAACTTCCCACGCTTATTTTAAACAAAGGAGGTTTGAAAACTTGATGTTTTGGAGCTTTTTGGAGTCAGCTAGGAGAGAAGCAGAGATGATGCTTTTTTCCCTTCCTTGATTTTCTGTAGCCTTCTTTCTAATAGAAGACACATACTTTGCTTCCTGTAGGCAGCCAGCTTGCTTGGCCAGAGTTCAGTGGGACGGAGCCACAGCTCCATCCATTCCTTGCCACCTCTGGGTGACTTTCTCTTGGCAGGACAAAGGGAATGACAGGGCAGGGGAGCATAGGGAAGCAGGCTTTCTGCAGCGTAGGTTCTGAGACAAATGGTGGCCTGTGTCTTGCATACAGTGGGAAACAGAAAAATAACTCCCATAAATATTTTGGAAATGTTTGTCAGCCTGGCTCACTGTATTGTGTGCTGGGGCTATTCCAGGGATGGGGGAGCAGTAAAAATCCCAAAACGACTGGAGTGGCTAACCTGTTAAACTAAGCTCTTCCATGCATTTGAGATTATCCTCAGCTAATCGGTTCAAATCCTCATCATGCTGTGTGGTATTAGGATGTGTAAGATCACTTGCATTTTATAGCATTTTTTTATTTATCTGAGTGGGGTAGTTAATAGGTACATAGCTGTAATTTCTTCCAACACAAAGCTTATGAACAGTGCTGTAAATCTGTGTACGTAAAGAGTACACCAATGTAAATCCTCTAGGGCAGACTTTTGGTGTTTGGAAAAAGTGTTTCAACAGCGGAGTGACTCCAAGGAAAAAGCCTAGTGAAGCTACTTAGTGATCTAAGCTTCAGGTTTGACTATCATTGTTGCTTAGACAGGGCACTAAGAGCACTCTTAGAGCCTCTTATGTTAAGAGAATAAAAACATAATTACTCTGCACAGCACTGCCTCTTGCAGTGCAGCTGTTCCCAGAAAAAGGAAAGGGCTTTTAAGCACTGATGTTGTGAGAGAAGAGAGAGAGAAAGAACCCCTCAGGTAGGTGACAAGCCTTCCTTTTCACTGCACGTCACTCACACCTGGGCTCTTGGCTCCCGCAGCCACCCCAGAGAAAGTTTCAGTTACCTGGTACTGTTATGGGCTCTTCACAGAGCATGGCAATGCTCAGGCATGCCCGACTCTGAAAGTTTCTCCACTGTGGAGGATGTGGAGAAAGGGTGGAAGTTGCAGTGCTGGCACAAAGAGGAGGAGCGCTATCCCACAGCTTCTCAGAACTGCAAACATCACCCAGGTCCGCTGTTCTCAGTGGTAAGACGTAGAGAAACCACCTCTTTCCAAGGGGAAGCTGCACCCATGGATTCAGCTCTGATCTTTGTCATTTGGATGCAAGGATCTTACTTTGTGCAAGATTAGATATTATTTTGCATATGCTTGTTGCCTTGGCCAGAATTTCCCACCCCATGCTGTTGTCAGGTACTGTTTGTGCAAGTCGCTTGCTTCTTTCCCCACAGAAAGATGCACTTCAGCTCTGTCGGAAGTTTCAGGAGTGAGACGTCTCTCTTTCTCATCTGAAGATCAATGTTAGGAACAGCAGAGAGTTTCACACAACAACTACTCATTACATCACTTACCTGGACACCGAACTTCTTCATTTCCAGCCTTAGAGCATCACAAAATTTTTCAATAGCAGCCTTGGTCATAGAATAAATGCCATTTCCCAGAGTAAAATAGGCAATAATGCTGGACATGAAAACAATACGTCCTGGAAAGAAAGCAGTGCAAATCACATAACTTTGCTCTCAGTCTTTAACATAGGATTGATTTAACCAAGTCTTCTGAACTGCTAAGAAGGTGGTATTTAGCATGATGCTGTTTTACTACACAGTATGCCAAAGCTCGGCTGTGTAAGTGTGCAGTCCCAGCACAGAAGTGCATTCCACTCTGTTAAGCAGAGAGCTTCACACAAAAATCTTCCTTCCATCTAGTGACAGATGCTGGACTAAATGAAGTGTAACACATTCCCAACGTGCTGGTTATTCCTTCCGAGTCTGAGACAGGATGAAAGAGATGGAAACAAAGCAGTCCCCTAAAAACTTTAGAGTGAAAAATAGTAATAAAAGACTGTACTAGTAATTGGAGAAGGACTGCAGAGGAGAGGAGCAGATGATTTTCCCTGTGGTGGACATGTGATTACTAATACCGTTTTTTCTGTGCTAATGATGCTTTTGCACTGAGACTAGGCTTACAACTGTGCATATAAAGTCAAAATCAGACTGTACAGTGATAAGCTTTACCAGAGAAAGGTGACTTGACAAAATGTGTGCAGCCTTACACTGCTTTGCTGTGATTTCCCTGGTCTGTGCTGCTTTTTTGCCTTTGTAACTCTTGCCGAGTGCAGGCATGCCTTAAATAGCAGAGATTTCCCATTTGAGGCACTGGGCTGTTGTTCATTTCCATTGTTTACTTGTAAACTGCTATCACATATTATACCAGAGAGTAAGAAATGTCTGAATGAGGGTATAGAAATGCTAGAGGTGAGAGAGAAGATGGCGTCGTCACTAAAATACAGAGAACATAAGTTGTGCTCCTATTGCTGCCACAGATGCAGACAACGTCTGGGCCCCAGATCTGACCAAATGGTATAGTCTTGTAGGATATCAAAAGGGTATCGTGGGAATGCAGTGCAGTCTCTCATTCTGAATTAGGTTCCATGCCTTCCTACACAGCATCTGGAATAAATCTTATATACGATAATGGGAGAACAACTACCAGCTCGCTGATCAAGGTGCTACATCAGCTGGCCTGACCATCTGGAAAAGTTATGGGGAAATGTTGCTCCTCTCAGAGTAGGATGCTTAATTCTAGGCTGGAGGGCAGTATCTCCCTTTACAAGTATTAGTAATTGCGAAGTTTTTCTTGGAACAGGTACTCATCTTAAAATGGCAGTAAGCCCTTTCCTTCAGAAGACAGCTACTGGGTAAGGAACGGTAGGATGACTTCTGCCTCCTTCATCCGATAGCTAAGTGATTTGGGGCACAGCCCCAGGATGTGGGACACATCATTTAACGTCTCTCTTTGCCTAAGGTAATTGAAAATCAGCTTTCCCAGGAGAATGCTCCAATATCCATAATTCAAGCTTTTCATTTGGAGAGGCAACTTGCTGCCCCCCAAAACATGGGCTTTAGCTGTCCTGGCTGTTCCTGCAGGGAAGGAGATGGGAAACCTAGGATCTTCCTAGAAGTGCCTCGCGTCCTCCTGTACATAGGTGGGACTTGAAAATGGAGTGCAGGCAAGGCAGTATTGACAGCCAGGAGTAAGATGCAGAGCACTCTTTTGAGATAAGGTACTACTTATGTGCAGCCATCCAGACCCAAATCTTCCAAAAGGTTATGCATGTGCTTAATATCATACACACAATTAGGTCCTTTCGCTTCAAAGTAACCTCTTGCAGTTCATGAAGTCAGCCAAATGCCTCTGGTGGATCAGCATCACCGAGTTTTCGCAGTAACTCGGACATCACAGAAAAAAAAGTGATGTCTCCTCGTGTAATGGCCACATAACACATCCGTTGTTTCTCACCGAGTATACGCAATAGCACATTCCTTTACAAAAACACATCTAGCTTGCAGTATTTAAAAGTTTCTTTCTTCTTGCATCAAAATATCATCAACCGAAGGCAACCAAGCAGAAAGCAGCAGAGTAGCCAAAAAGGGTATGCTTTTATCTTACCAACATTGTGTGTAACAGAGACATCTGGGGCTTCCTGATGAAACCTAGCCCTTACTGTGCTTGATGCCGTATACGCACAGAACAAACCCTCACCTTAAAGAGTTTACAACCAAAATAGACAAAGCTAAGCAAAAGAGGGACAAAGGAAAGGGCCAGCTTTGTTTCCCAAATATAGATGAGGACAGGTAGGGAACAAACTGCAAAGTGATTGAGACGTGCTGCAATGCTGTAGAGGGCTGCTTGAACCATTTCTTCTCGGAGGAAAGGATAAAGCCCACGCGTACGGAGATCTGCGCAGATGCATTTATCCCATTCGATACCCAGGCATCTCTGTACAGCACCGTTTCACGTACTTGAAATTTCCTGCCCAAGGTCATATAAAGGATCTTGCTAGGCCTGAACCTGGATGTCTCTAGTTCAATTCCCTTCCTCCCTCAATTGCCAAACAGTAAAATAGTAAAGCAGGAGTTTATTGGATCCTTGTGTTTTCTGATTGTCTGTGCTTACAAAGTCTTGCCTGGGCTTAATCATCTACTGTAAGGACTTTTTCTCTCTTTTTTGAGTCAAACACTGAGTTAATTCATTATTTGTAAGTACTTTTTTCTGTGTATTGTAACGACAGAATCTTTAAGGGTATTTTTTCCCCTTACGACTTTACCCTCTTTTCAGGATCAAGTTGCTCTTTCAGGCCACGCAGGAGGTGGCTGTCATTTCCGTTCAATAAGAGACAATTAAGGCTTCTTTTATAGATGCTACATTACGCTGATTATAGTAAGCTAATTATTCTACCACTCTAAATAACAGTGGATTAGCATTACCCTTGTATTTCCTTAGAAGGGGAAGAAATGCCAGGGTTGTCCTGATGCTCCCAAGGAGATTCACATCTGCAAATTTTTCATATTTCTCCATAGACAGCCATCCTGTCTCACCAAATGTTGATATTCCTGCATTGTTGACAAGTCCCCAGAAACCTATGGAAGAGAAATGTCTCAACAAGCATTTTTCACTGTAAAACAACCACCATTAGGTGACAAGACACTAGTGACTTGGACCCCTGGAAACAACTTTTTAGTTGTGTTCTCTTTTTGTCTTTTCCACTTAAAAGTGCAGGCATGTTTTGTTTAATGAAGGAATGTAATTGTGGCCATTACCTGGACTATATAAGTCTCAGTGCTATTTAATAATCACTCACTTTACAGTTGTCTTAAGTAATTTATGAATAACATGATCTTGGAGACTACATTTTACTGCGGATGTGGTGTACCATGATATTTTAATTACTGTAATCGCACTGTGTGCTCTGAGCAGCTTTGTGAAAATTAGTGTCTAAAGGCTAGGGGGCAATATTTTCAAAGTGCTTGACTAATTTAGGAGCGTAAGTCTTGGCTCCTTTTCCAGGATTTGAGCTTCAATTCCTTCTGAAATCAGCCAGAATCAGGTACATGGGTGCAGCATTGGGTAAAGTAACCAAGTAAAGTCAGTGACTACAGTTGGTTTTGTTTTTTTTTTTTTTTTTTTATTTTTTACTCTTGGACAACTCTATTCTGCACATAACAGGTTTTGGTGCTAAGGAGCCCAGCGCCCTGAAATGCAGTAAAATTCCAGTGTTTACAAGCAGAAATCTAATGGCAGCAAAGCTCGTTCTGACACAGCTCTCTGCCAGAAAGTGAAAGCCCTTTAGCCCAAAGCCACAGACCGCTTCATGTGAGCACTGTGCAATGCTAATAACCTCAACGGCTGGAAATGCTTTTTTGTTGAAGTGTACAGTGCTCGCAGTTTGGAGCTGACATGCTGACTAAATGCTGATTAAGCCATGCTGACTTGTTCTTGCCTTCAGAGCACGTACCTGTAGATGTATGGTAAAGCAGTGAGTGACATGGTGCTTTTTGAAAACATTCCCATTTCTGTCCTCAAATCCTGATGGGGGGTATTTCTAGGGTGACCAGCAGTGTAACTAAGAAGTACACAGCGTAGCCTGACTTGCACTGAAAAAGCCAAGTTTGCAGCCTGTCCCTGCCAGCCTTGTCAATTTTGCTTATGCATTTTTATTTTTTTTTTTAAGATTTCTTGTACATGTCTGAGGCAAATGATTGTTTTGTCATGCCTTCTACAGGACCCCCAAGCCTAGGTTTCTGGTGAGGCAGAGCGGGTAACCGTGCCTCCCTTCCTTCTTCTGGACACAGGGTCTGGGGCATGGGTGCGATGCCAGCCCAGCCGTCGCTTCCTGTACCCGTGGTGGCAAAGCTGTTCTCAGGGGACCTTTGGTCATCCTGGTGAAGGTGCTGTAGAAACCCTTGGGCTGAAGTCTTTTCTTTCTGATCTTCTCTGACAAAGCTACTGCAATGATTTCATGGTATCTTGGTCCTTCCAGACCCCTGCCAAGAACTGTTAATACAGGATTTCATTCACAACAAAAGTTAAAGCTGAAACAGACAATTTTTTGAATTATTTTGTAAAGCAGACTTCTGTAAGCTTTTCTAACACATACACACTATCACATAATGAAGTTGGTGTTTACACAAAGAAACAAAGTTCTTTCAGTGGATGTCTCATTTGCAGAGCAAAACACTCAAATTCAGGAATGCAGCACACAGGACTCATAACTCGTGTGATCGAAGAGAATAAATCATTATTCAGCAGTCTGTCACACAGCGATCCTTGACGCTGGACCTCTCTTATAACTTTAGATACAGACTGCCCATTGTCCTAGTAATGTGGCAGTTTCCTCTGTACACACCTCTTTTCTACTGCCCCAAACGTCAGTGGACAGAGGAGAGGAAATGGGCCAAAAAAATTGGCTTCTGGAATTGGGCACCCTCGACCTTCTTCTTCTTCCTGCCCTTGCCCTGTTGTTCCAGACCTTGCCATCATTCTGTGGCTTTATTTCTCCTTCTTAAAATGGAACTAGCCCCATGGGACTGACCTCCTTGTAAAACGCTTCAAGATCAATGGATTAGAGAGACCTCTGTAAAAGCTAATTATCAATATTTTTGTACTTGCACATGACCTGATCTGCAGATGGGCTGAGTAGCTGCACACCCCATCTGTTTCTACTTAAGTCTGTACTCAGGTTTATTTTTACATAACCCAACTCTAGCACAACACAGACTAAAGCCTGGCATCACTGTAAAAGCTGTTCCCTGATCTTCTCAGCTTTATTTTTTCTAATTTAAATTAAAAAAATAAGTCATTTTGCTTCTGCCACTGCATCCTGCACAGCAGAGCAAGAATACTTGCTCCACATATCCCTAAATTCATTAGGGCTTCAGAAATACAGCCATTAAGCTTTAGACAACTGATTTTCTTCCTCTTTCTCTAAACTGTGAAACACAGAATTTAGCTTGCGAGGCTTGAAGTTTTCCCTCCAGCCATTTGCCTCACGTGGTTAGTGGTGAGGCCAGCCTGTGTGTACAAACAGGCAGAGTTCACAGAATAATGGCTCCTCCTTTCTGTGCAGTGGCCAAATCAAAAGTCAAGAAGAGAAAAAAAATGAAACAGACTTTTCCGAAGGGAAGATTAAGTAAAACATAAAAAGATATTTTTCTCTGGGTCAGCTCGAAACATTTTGTTTGCCCTCAAGCAAAATAATTGCTGCTTAGAGCATTTTGGCATTCCCGAACGGGAACCGTTCTGATATTTTCCACAAATTTTCCTGCCGCTTTGTGTGGTTGAATCAATTCGCAAAAATTCTACCCAAATAGTGAACAGTTCATTATCCCCTTATCCCACTTTTTCAGAAAATTTCCTACCTCCTGAGAAACAACCTGCCCAGCTACGTACTCAGGGTACTTTAATCTGCTTTGGTCTTCCTTTCCTGAAATGTTTGCAGTAAAAATTAATGCTATAAACGTGCATACAAAATATATCGTACGTTTGCTTAGACAATGCAGCTCAGGTAACCTGAGAAATGTAGTCCTTAGATCCTCCGAGTGTCCTTGCACAGACCCATTAGGAAAAAGCAGCTGATGTTTGATCTGGAAGGGAAAAATTACTCAGACTGTCAAAACAGAGCTCAGTCCAAGCACGGGTTAGAAAGAGGGGTGTTAGACTATGTCACAGCAGGCAGAGAATAAATACGGAAAGCAGAAATGGACGTCAAAGAGATTTTCCCTGATCTCTGTGTTGGGAAAATGGATCCTGAGGACAAAGATTAAGAGATATAGCAGGGGATCTAAAGAATCACTTTAGGAAACCCAACTTAAGATTAGTGAGGCTTTCAGGAGAAGAACGCTAGTTCTCACATAACCTCCTGGATAATTTCTACTTCAAGACACGTTGACCAAAAAGCACATACCCAAAGTCCATATATAGGCCCCAAAGATGCCTGACATTTTTCCAGAATGTTTCAAAAATACTTTTTCCATGCAAGTCAATCAAGCTGTGCGCCTGCGAAACCTTTTGAAAATCAGGCCATTTCTCTGTAGGTGCCTCCACACAGATAATATCTGAATTCAGCCAGATTTTCTAAACTCAAACATGTATTCTTGACATCACTGATCTTTGGGGTTTCTCACCTAAACCTGAGCCCATGGAAAAATGACAGGCTCTTTCCTGAAAGATTCCAATCCAATACGAAAGGAAACCACCCAAAGGAAGGAGAGTGTGATTTGCTGTGTTCCAAATGAAGAGAGGGAAGAAGCCAATCTGTCTGTGGCAATGCAGGATGTTTGTGGTAACAGGTCAGCCGAGACTCCTGAGTTTCAGACACATACCATCCTTTGCTCGGCATATCATGCTGCGGTTGTCTTCATTGCGAAGGTGAGTCTATTTGAATAGGAAGTCTGGGCTAAAATACGGTACCATGGGCCGACTGAGTGGATTCCATGAATAGGAAATCTTAATTGAGTAGAGGAGAGTATTTAATAACTTTGGAGTAGGAGGTAAGAATAAAACTAGTATATCTCCCTTCCAGCTAGCTACATGTCACCCACTCACAAGAGCTGAGGAGAAGAGGAGAAATTCCCATTTTAAACAGGAGCAGCAAGTCATAAAAAAAATTACATTTGCTGTAGAGCTTAAGAGAGTTGCAGATCAACATGCTGCAAAGTCCCAGTCTACTTCATGTTGGTTTTAATGTGCAGGTGCAAGAAGTTTCTTCTTTTTAAGCAAGAGAGAACTCTAAATATTTTGAAAAGTCATCTTAATGGGCACGCAAGCCATAAAAACAAATAAAGAAAGGCATCAGAGCCAGCAGATTTTTGTGGAGGGACAGTTAGTTAGCTCTAGAGAATGAGCTATGTACCACGGAAATTGGTTTGCCGTCCTTTTCAGACTGACATAACTTCACAATCTAGAATAGAACAAATATTTACAAGGAAACAAACTAAGAAGTGGCAGAATATCCAGCTAGGTCTGCTACCAGTAGTTTGGATTTCTACACTTGTATACCAGAGAGAAAGAAGACAAGGTGGAGCTTGAGTTAGTTATTTTACGGTTACGGCATAACTAGAAGGTGTAGGGAGTACTGTGCTTTATTCCTGAGATTGAGTTGTATATTTTTATACTGAATAGTCTACTTAAAGCAGAATTGATCCTGGGCACAGGAAAATGCCAGAGCATGGTATTCCTCCATCCCGGATGACTTCCCTTGCAACCAGCAACTGCTGAGCGAGGCTTCTTGGATTCATTCTCCCCAGACTCAGGAATTTTTCATGCCTGTCCATGCAGTGAACTGAGTCAGTGGGAGAGTGTGACCAGCGCAGTCCACGATTAGGTTAGGTTTTTCATTGGGACTCTAGGCAAAAAATACAGGCTTTACAGTGTAGACCTGCAGCCTGTTCAACTTGGGTCTAGGTTTGAAGCAACTAAAATCTGCTGGAGAACAAGATTCAGGAGGGACTTGAGCTGTCTGAGCCTCTGGTCATTGCTGGCTTCTTGGGAGAGCCCTCTGTTGTAGATTGTCTTCAACTCTTCAGGACAGAGATTCTCTTACTTTGTCCATATATTGGGTCTAGAACAAAAGAGTATTAGATGCTGACCGGGCTCAAGAGGCTTTATGAAAGTACAAGCAGAAACAGGAGCATTCTGCAAGTTTGAAAGGAGGAAAATAGTGTATAGAGACGTAATAAATGCAAGAAAATGTGTATTTTCACCAAGTACAAGAAAAGATTGAAGATAAAGGACAAAATCTTGGCTTATCAGTCAGATTAAGATGACTTGGAAGACAGCGTATCTGCCGACGTCTGACATTCAAAAGAGTCATGCTTGTCTGAGATGCACAGTCCATGGAAAGGATGACACTGGAATCTTAAAGAATAGATATTTAATCTTTACCAGGATTTACTCTGAGCTATTTAAACACAGCATGCAAAAAGCGATTGTTGTTTAACTGCTTTCTCCTTGGTTTTGGTACATCTTCTGGGGTTTTAGCTTGGAACACATAGCCTTTGCATACTTACATTAAACCCGGAGATTGCTGAAGTGGTTTCTTTTTGACCGTTTTTGGAATGATACGGGAGCGTTTTAGCGACCTGAATTCATAAACCCAGCACGCTGGTGTGATGTACGTAAAATCCTTAGTACCTGAGTGAAACTGATTATAGCAAAAATGGCATAAAGTGCAGAGAGGGAACAATCTTTAAGCAAACGCCTGGTGATGCCCAGAGATAGATGCCTCTTCTCAGTTTCTACAGGGACTTGCTAAATAAAATTATCCCGTTCCGATGGAGGGGGAAGGAGAGACAAAGACAGAACCGTCCAGCTGTACTTACCAGCTAAAAAGCACATCCAGAACACTGCCAGTAACTCTTTTAAAGGTGGATATTTTAACAGCTTCTAAAGTAAGATAATCTCTGATCTACTATAACCTTTCGGCACAACCCTGGATTCCTCGATGAATTGTTTGTGCAAAACCCAAAAGCAGATTTTCTATCTGTCCAATGCTTATGTAAACCAGCCTAGTGGACTCACCACCTGCTCTTTGTTCTCCTTACTACAAGCGTCCCACATGTACTTAATTTTCAGTTTGGTCAGTCTCCTGGTGTAGGCTGTGGATGCCGCCGTCTGTGACCCACTAGGGAAAATGTCCTAAGGTTTCACTATGGAGCGTTCCTGAACTGGTGGGACACCGAGGCACGCGCTCCACTGCCCACCCTTTGGGTAGCAGATAAAACGTTCTGTGCAGTCACATGCTTTTCTCATCTTCTAGGTACTTTCAGAACACAAATGCAATTACAGGTGGTTCAGAATTCCCTTTCCTAAGGAAAAAGAATTCCATTTTACAAAAATCTTTGACGCGAATGTAAAAAAAGTACAACTCCCATCTTTAACAAATAAACTGGTTAATATGAGAGCTAACCTTCAGTTGAATCGTTAAATTGAAATTGTTTTCATAAAGTTAAAATACCAAGGAAAACAACACATCTATTTTCAGAGGTGCCAAGAAGGAACACTCCTACTGAAGTCTTTTTCTTAAAGTTTCTACATAAGTAGAGTATCCTCACAGTTTCGTTACGTTTGAGACAAAAATATTTATGCCCCTATATTTTATGAATTACAAAGAAGACTTGTGGCATTCACTCCATTAATATCAGACATCAAAATAACTCTTTTGCTCCTTTTTATTTAGGAGGAAGATTACTTGATGATTGGGAGTTTTCCCAAATGGCCTATGTGCTATCTGGATCTATAAAACTACATCTCCTTTTCTGCCTTTGCAAGCGTACCCTCAAAATGCTGCAGCGGAAGAGCTGACTGACAGTGGAAAAAGGTTTCATAAGCTGTGCGCGCTGTCTGCGCATGCCCAGCCCCGTGTTACAGGTGTAAGGGCGAGACTGACAACCCAGGAAAACCGCTGCCTGTGCACACGCTGCGCGCACGCTGCGTTACACCACCAGCTGTGCTCCGGTGTCTTTCCTGGCCCCTCCAGCAAGCCCCGATGCCTCTAGCGCGATTGGCCTTAGTCTGAAGGCATGCCCGCAGGCCCGTGAGGGGCAAGGACGATCAACAAGTTGGTGCTGAAGTGCGGACTCCAGAGTCTACGTGGCAGCAGGAACACGACCATTGCATAAGCTGCCAGAATTACAGGATAAATTAGGTGTGACCCAGAGTTTCAGGTGACCCAGTGCCCACCGAGCCTGTAAGGGCTTTTGTGAGTCATCTGCGTTGTCTCTGCAGCTTGGGAAAGAGCCTGAGAGGGGAAGCCTCTGCCTCTTAATCAGATAAGGTCAAGATCAACCATAAATACATGTACTTAATGAGCGGCATCTAGGCTTTTTCTTACTTCACTCCTCGTTTCATCCCCTTCCTAACGTGCTAATGAACCAGGCAGGCAGAGGCCTTGCGTTTCATTATCGTTCTGCGTGCTTTATTCTCCGCTTACGCTCCTTGTGTGGGCAGAAAGCATTTGTAATTCCGAAGGAATCTTGCTTCTGAACCCGAGTAAGCCAGCGCTGAGCCGAGTGCGTCCCCCAGTCTGACACTGGGTGACTCTTGCCCTGTAGCCTAAGTGGGAAAGGAGGTAACTGCGGTCCTACCGCCCGCACCGTCACGTGTTCTGAGGGCATAACCCAGGATTTAGGTTGTCTGCAATTATTCTGCAAGCTAAAGTCTATCCATTCTCTTGGCTGCTTGCTCCCTGTAGGGTGTATAATTGGCAGGTTTTCTTTCCATGGTCTAGCTTGACAAACCTCAAGTTGTACCGAGAAGCAGCTGGCTCGGTATGGCACGGCTGCTGCCCGCTCTGCATTTCCTTTATTCATTCCCCCTTCCGCAAATCATGCCTAGAAATACATCACCTTCCCACCGCCTCCTATGCGTGCACACGCGTCGTCCTCTGCTTCCCCTGCGGCCTCCTCCTGTCGGAGACCCGCAGAGGCATCCCGGGGACCCCCACGCTCGGGGGTTTCTTCTTCTGGTAGAAATGTGACGCTCACCCGTGGCACCCCGACGAGCGCACCCGCTTTCCGCTGTCGGCGTCTTTGGAAAGGCCCCGCTTTGCCCACCCCTTAGCTAAGCACCACCGCGGCGTCGGTGCAAAATACCCCTGCTCCTGCTGCCAGCGGTAACGGCGGTCGGCACCCTCAGCAGCCGCGATCCCTGGCCGCAGGCCGCGGCGGCCCGGCTGAGCCCCCTCGGGCAGCTGCCCAGGGCCCGGGCGAACCGACGGGGCCGTTTGCGGGGCTCCGTGCCCGCCGGTCCTGCCT
>VZTL01000062.1:166349-228104 GCA_013400535.1 Scopus umbretta
CCGCCATCCCTCCCCGGGCCGCGGCGGCCCGCAGGCGCCGCCCTCGCCCCGCCGTGGCCGTGCGGGGGCCCGGAGCCGGGCTCCGGCCGCCTCTCCGAGCGGCGGTGGGGAGGAAGGCCGGCATCCTCGTGAAGCCTCGGGCTTGGAGGGGGGAGCCCTTTCTCCACCGGGGAGGGGGAACCTCCTTCCCCGCCGTGCTCCTCGGGGCTGCTTGGGGGGGAAAAAAAGAAGAAACAAACCAGCGCAGGCTGTAAGCATCGCGCCGGGGCCGGCAGCTGGATCTGTGCGGCCGGGAGGGAGCCGGGCTGTGCCGACATCCAGTGCTGAAGTTCCCAGGGCTGGTTAAACCGCCCCGCTCGCCTGAGATTCAGAGAGTCCCGTCGCTGCAGACTAGCCCTAGGCTATGAAATGAAAGCATCGTCAGTATTTCTAGGTCCGTGAAATGGGGATTTCTAATACAGCTGCATTATTATGATATTATAGTCGCTGTATGTTACGTTCTAGTATTAAAACGACGTGGGTTCTTGATGGCCCAGGTCTGTGTCTGCTGTGTTCTATCAAGGGTGCCTATAAACACTCCTCTATGGAGGGAAATGCCTGTTTCGTATAGGCTAAAATGACGGCTTTACATTGCTGAACAAAGATCCCTGAGAGCTAGGATTACAGGAAAAATTTGATTAGGCACTGTTTTCTCTGCCCGCCCTTTCATCTGAGAAACTCTGCAAGCAGCTATTGGAAAGGATAGTATGTCATATCTGCCTCCTCCGAGCAAAATGAAATGGTTGAAAGAACCAGATGCCTTTATTAATTGCAATTTAAAGTTGGCTTGTGAAAAATACAAAGGGGCCAGAGTCATTCATTGGCATGTACACAGCAGCAGAGGAAGCAGCAGGACTTAAGACACACAGGGATGGGCCTGATTATTTGCCTAATTTGCATCCACCGTCAGCCTTGTTCACTTTTAGTAGTTTTTCTTAAATACCCCCGGTGTCTGGTTGTGGCAGAGGGGTTTCGGGACTGGTGGTGCCCTGCTGTCAGTGGGCCTCCAGAAATGGCACTGGTCCCTGCAATCAGCTGTGTTTCATGTGTGCCTGGGGATCCGTCTGCACTAACACAGAGTGTGTTGAATGACATTCTAAGGAGAAAAGGAATAATTATGATTTAAATCTCTTTTCCATGGGCTGACGCAGTCATGGGTCTTTACTCTGTCGGCTGCCCATCTGTCTAGATTTACTTTAGCTTTAAATTGGTCAGGGCTCTCTCTTCTGCACTGCTCGGGTCTCCTGTAGGCATTGTGTAATAGGACTTCAAGCCTCAAGCGGCTTGGAAAAGAAGGTTATGTTTGCTGCTGGGAGACAAAGTAGGAAGTGGAATGGTTAAACCCAGAAGAAGATATCCACATACCTGTCCTCCGTAGGATTTATTTGATCATGATCCATCACACTGGGAGAGGCTGCCCTTTTTTTGCCTTCAAAAGATCATGCGGTCTTCTGCAACTACATGAGTCACAATGTATTTAAAAAAATATTATGCAAGCCTCAAAATCATGAGAGTTAGTAACAGCCTGTCCTCCAGCCAGCTTCCCTGTCTGGTTCCCTCCAGCACAGAAAGATGGGGAGGGATTCCAGATTCACCTTCCTCATGCCTCCTACCCACCTCTCCTCCGCGTCTGCCAGTCTCTACTCTCTCAGCTTTCATGTCCCATTAACACGAAGATCACAGGCAGTGACAAAACCATTCTCCCAAAGAATAAAAGGTGACCCAACTAACCTCTGAATCTTATGCTGTCTCTTTGCCAAATAAACTTCAAAAGATATTAAAAATGTGGCACACAAATGTGGCGCGCTCCTGTCTGAGAAGAGGAGCGGTATGTTGTCAGAGCAACAGAATAATTTAGGCTGAAAATTAAGGATTAGAACTGTATCCTTCACAGTTAGAAACAACTTCATGACTACTTAGTCCAGTGAATGAGGCCACTTAGGTCTACAGTGCAGAGTAGTTGCAGCAGAATGTCTCTATTTGTTGGAATGGTTTTCCTCCGGTTTCTATTATTCTGCTCCTAACTCAAGTGTATACATATATGTGTAGACACACATCTACACATGCAGATGTGTTAATATTCGTATTGAATTTATGACACTATTTTTTATCTAGTTTCTGAAATCCCTTTTTCATCTTTAGAACTCATTTTCATTAAAAACCCATAAGTTTTTATCTCTATCTTAATCTCTTCTACCTCTTACATAATTCAAGTCAGTTGTGGTTTACCTGTAGCAAGTTTAAGCAAAGATCTGGATTTGGAGGAAGTAGATGAGGAAGTGGAAGACACTTAGAGGCTGGTACCGATGAGGAGCTGGACAAGTCTGTGCCTAGAACACGCCCAGGGATTTTTCACTCTTCCTGAGAGCCTTTCTGGGAACTGCAACCTGTGAAGCTTATGCTTAAAGCTTTCCTCTAGGTCACCCAGTAACTAATGTGAAATAACAAGTTGCTACAATTAAAAAACTGAAGAACAAGCTTCCCAGAGGCATCATAATCTCTTCTTAGGTGACTAGATAAGTAGATATTCAAAAGTGCTGCATTCCTGAGGACCACAGTGGCTGCAGTTCTTCCACACCTTGGAAAATCAGGCCATTTCCAGAAGTGTCAAACTATGGGTTTTAAGACATTTAAGGTTAGGTTCCTCTTGGGAAAAATACTGCTCAGATCTTACTAGCTCTATTAGTTATTGGTCCAAAGCAAATTAGATAGAAAAAAATGATGCTGTAACCTTTTTGTTGAGCAGGGAAGTATTGCCACGTTGTCCCTACCCTCAAAACACAGACTGTGTTTCTAAAGGACTGTCTGTTCTCAAGCAGTGGCTGGAAAAGACCATGATAAAGGAGAACTGGGATGGGCTGCGCGCCTCCAGTGCGCCCCAGGACTTCCAGCCTGACTGCAGGGAACAAAGATCTGCTTTTTACCTAGTTCCTGAGCAGAGGGTCAGTGGCTGTGAGGAGCAGAGCTTGCTACCGGACGTTTAAATAATATGCACAGATCTTTGTCCAGCATAGCTCCGGTAGAAATCAAGATACAGGGGAGGGGAGGAGGCAGTGTAGCTTTTCTCTGCCCTTAATCTCCTTCTTACCTTTTTTCCTCTTCTCATGTCTACTCACCTCTGTTTGCTTTACCCATTCTCCTGTTCCCTTTCCCTCATCCCCTCACCCCTCTACCCCTGCTGGCAGTCTTATCGCAAATTGGAGCTGTCTCAGAATTTCCCATCTGTCATGCTCAGTGGTACCCACCCTCAGTAGTGGGTAGGAGGAGTAATGGTATTTGATGTCTTTGTTACAGCCTCAACTCCCCAGCGTCATGTGGAAGTCATTGCTATTTTTATTTTCTGAAGCGAAGACGAAACTCTGATGCCTTTTCAGGTAACTGCAGAGCCATCCTTGGTTTCACAGGAGTCACTTTTGGTGCAAAGCCTCTTTTTGTCAAAACTTCAGAAAAATGCTGAGAATGTGACAGTGCACCTCCTAAAAGCTCCAAATAACCAAGCACACCTAGGAAACAATAAACACAGACCCCTCTTTTGTTTAATATTCTTATGCTTTTGAAGCCAGGTTCATGATTTCCAGCGTGCAGGATCAGGACTTCTGACCCGTAGGAGCTGGCTGTGTTTCACGCACTTCTCCATGAATGCGACTCGACTCTTTGCCATCCACTGCGTCTTGTCGGCTCACAGTCCAGACTGTTTAGCTTGCCCTTGCTATTGTACAGTGAATAGCATAGCATGCTGCTGACCTTAGCTGGGTTTTTTTTGATACCAGCACAGAGGAAATGATGCTTTTCTAACAGAAAGAAACATGAAACTCTTCTTGACCAGCCCATCTGGATAGAATTTTAGCAAAATACATTCCTACCTTCTAATGCTAACACGCAAATGACGCTGCTCGCTGCAACTGTCCAAAAAGCTGAAGTCGAATCTGCTTCTGCAGGCAAGCATTTCAGGACTGGGTAAACCAGCTTTCCAGGAAGAAAATTAAAATAGTGTATTTTTGGTGCAGTTAGACAGCCAAAGACATTCTGAACAGAAACGCTTGCAGTTTTTAGAGCTGGCAAGCTGTGCGTCCTAGTTCAGGACTCAGCCAGTGAATGCTCTGCTGTGGTGTCAAAGGAAGGGAGCGAACTGAAGGCTGTCATTGCATGTAATTAGATAGGAGCAGTTGCATGTGGGCTGTGGATGGGGAATATCAACTCTCTGAAGACTAAGCAGGATGCCTGGTTCTGTATAATGTGATGAGCTGTATTAAAATCTTATTGTACATTTTTAAAAACCCTGGAGTCAGTTGACAAAACAGATTTAGGATGCCACGTGTATGGCTCAGTGTGTCATAAAAGGGAGATGGCTTCCTTTTAAAGGGCAAGGCAGGAATACCTCTACCCGTGAAATATTTTCAAATACCTGTCACCGCGTACAATGTCCAGTCTATTCCAGAGATGAAGTCTTCTGTTTGTTAGAAGTTATTTTATATAAGTCCCTAGATTAAGTCCTTTCTGGCAGTACTGGAGTAGTAGCAAACAAAGAAGGAGATGGGAGGGGAGTTCTCTTAGAAGCAGGAAAATCCGCTTTCTCCTCTAACCTGAAGTGACTGATCCTCTTTAAACTGGAACACCCCTGGCTCAGGGGCAGATATGTCATGGTTCAGCTGGTGTATCCTTGTGCATGGGTAGTATGAAAAGTGAAAAGACACCACCTTATACCTTCCAATTATTACATTCCAGAAACAAACGAAAAATTAAACACTGCTTTGTCTCATTTCTAACTTGCAAGACAAATGTTGGGTGATTTGGACTTGAAAATGCTACTGCAAAATGACCCAAAGGGAGTGAAAACGCTGAGACTGCTTCTCCACGTAGACTAATACCCATTTCTGTCATGGAAGGATTACTGCAGCGTAGCAAATTGAGAGCTTCAAGTGGAGGTGGAGGATAAGGATGAGGGGACATCAAGTTTCCTTCTCTTCTGGTGACCAGAGCTAGAAAGTGCTGAGCACATATTTTCACCTCAGCCACGTAGTGCGGACATAGTTAGATTCATCAGGTAAACTGTTTTGAACCTGAGGGTTACTGAAAAAGAGGCATGACATTATGAGGTTAAGATTTATCTCTGGTTAAAAGTTAATTCAGTTTGAGAGAGAGCATGTGTTTGAACACAGCGGATCTTCCTGAGCATCTCCATATGACAAAAAGCCCTTACACTGTCAGACTGTTGGGAAATTCCAGTGGTGTCAGAGGAGGTACAAAATCAGGTCAATGGTGATAAACTGATCCAGCATAAGCATTAGCAAATTTTAAAAGAATTTTACCCAGGCCCTAAACATCCCATTCCCAACCTGTCCAGAATTAACTTTCAGTAATTTTGCTTAATATTGTATAATAAGTGCCTGAAAAAGCAGAGGACACATTTACATTGATTTGACTGCAAATTCTCACAATGCAAGAGGTAGAAACGTGAAATCTGACTCAAGTTGCTGTATCCAAAAGATCGGGAAGAAAATAGCAGGACCTTCCCTCCTTTCCGAGGGCGTAGCTTCCCCCTGTAAGGACAGGGTGCTCATAAAAGCGCCAGGGTCCATTAGCAATTTTTAAGCTAGCTCTGATTGTCTCACATCTGAACTGGCGCCAAAACTTTCTGAAGTCAATACAGAGATTTCCGTTACTTTTGGATGCCTGATCGCACAGTATCGATGCAGTGACAGAACAGCAGTCGCCTGGAGCTCGTACAGTGGCATAGGCAGCGGGGCTTTAGCTTTTGTGTAAGAAGTATGCTGAGCTTGCTGTTTCTGACCTTAGTATTCCACACCGGCACCTATAGATTTGCCCATTCAAGCTGTTATTTTTATGGAAAAATCTATCCTACCAACCATGTTACAAGCTGAACAACTCCATCATCTCTGCTCCCCTATAATCTTCCAAACTCAGGGACCTGAAGCTTCGCAGTTTGCTTAGATCAGCAAGCAGAGCAGAGTATCAACAGTACTGTGTTATTTGCACTTGGGAGTTGTTATTTCCAGGAAAATGCATGTGCCAGACGATGCCCACGAGATGGCAGCCTGTGCAGTAGAAAAATGGGCCCTGTTTATACCTGCAGGAAAAGAGGATTATCCTGTACGTGTGCCACCTTCCCTCTGCAGGCAAAAGCGGCCTCTGCTCTGCAGCCCTGGCCAGCAGACACTGCACAAGGCTTAAGCATTCACGTAATGCTGTGCAGATGTGCCAGCTCCCACCTGTGCCGCAGGATCTGATGGGTGGGAAGCAGGTGAGACACGCTGAGAAGCATGGAAATGCCACAGAGAAAGCAGACAAGCTGGGATGGTTTAGAGGTCTAGCAGGAAAGCTACATCCCTGAAAACACAAATGTGGAGGGGGGATACAATGAGAGAGAACCGGGAGGCAGACAGCCCAAAAAATGCTTTGTGCTGATCAGAGGCAAAAGAGCTCTGAGTTTGCAGTGCAATAAATATACATGAGCACAGGAGGGTGCTGCTCCTTCTCTGACTTTCCATAAAACAGTGTCTCTTGTTCTCTGCTCCTTGGTGCCATCAACTTACAGGCTTCATTCAGAAGGACACGTGTTCATTCGTCCTGGACAAAGACCTAGGTGAGGCTAGCAACTGAATAGCCCCAGGTGGCTACATCTTAATAGTGTAAAGTAACATTCACAGGAAAGGCAGACTGTGCTTTTAGGTGACAACCAGCCACAGCCATCATTCTGCTGGATAAGCACCCGTCCTGCAGGTCTGTCAGCCTGCAAAATGCTGTCCTAAGGACTTCATTCTGGTACAGGTGAGGGTGCAGACAATTTACTATCATCCCTCGCTAGTTAAGGGCATAAATCAGCGGGCTGGTTGTTTAAGGCCCATTTCCCTTGTGCTCAATTGTTCAAGAACAACCCAGATCATGGCACATAATTTGCTGGTGGGTCCAAACTGGAGGAGTCTAGACATCAATTTCTACTAGAAATAGCTCTGTGGAAATTATTCTTCAATTTTGTATTGAGTATTATTTACCTCTCCTTAGCAATGTGCCAGCTGGTAGCGAGGGCCCAAGGGCAGGTAAGGAAGTGGAGGAGAAGTGGCCTAAAGGTACAGAGCAAATCAGAGACTGAGTGTGACAGAGAAGCCTGGTTTCCTTACAAGTCTTAGTTGCCCCATGTGCAGGACAAGCTTAATACCTTCCCCCCCCCCCCAAAAAAAAAGGAAAAGCCCAGAGGATGGAAATATGGGAAGGTTTGCATTTTTAAAAATAGGAGCCAAAAGTCAACTCCGTGGTAGAGTTGGAGGGGTGTGAGAGAAGGAGAGATATTGTAGACAGCGGAGGGGCTTTTAATAGAAGAAACAGAGATACTGAAATTTGCTGCTAAGCCCACTGATGCAGTCTGAGCCCCTCAAAGAATGATTCAAGAGACAGCAGCTACTACTCACCTACATGCACCTGGTTCCAAACCTCACTTACGTTCTGCAGAAGGAATTAATCAATAGGTCTGGTTTCCTCCCGGAATGTAAAAGCCCACAGAAAAAAAAGCTTGGCTTCTCTGATACAGTTCAATCTCCAGCTGCCAGAAGTGCTGTCAAGCACGCCGTCTCTGAGCAACTGCGCAGGGTTACCTTCTTGGCCCTTCAGTGAGCCAGCATGTAAGGCTCAGAGGAGGAGTACATGGTTGGCAGGAGCGGGTCTTTGTAGATAATAGGATGTAAGTGTTATTCTTCAGGGCAGTTTCTAACCCCTTCTCCCTGCCTCCTCATATAGCCCTACTTTGATGAGAAAATTGTACAGGACCCATTTTTCAGAAGCTGTGTGTTTACCCGTACCCCTCAGCTGAGCAGTTTCCCTGACTCAGGATCTTTGCCTCCTCTAACGGTTGCACCACTGGTAAGAAATTGTAACTGCCCTATTACAGAAATATGGGGGCTCATATTTCCAGCCTAGGCAGTGCGTAGGAGATAATTTGGACTGGCACCCTCCCAAGCATAATGTACTGAAATGTCATTCTGCTCCTGGGTAAAGCTTGGATTCTTCCCAGCTTGTCTTCTCCTTTGGCTTGCAGCGTCTGTGTGTCTTGCCCTCATCTCTTGGCATGCAGGTGCCTGAAGGTGTAGAAGAAAGTGCTCTTGTTGATGCTGGGAAAGTGAAAATAGAGGTATTTTAAATCCTGAAGGGCTGGGTTTTGCTTAGGTCCTTCTGCTTTGTTCTTGCCATTGTACAAAAACCCGCTTTTTGAATGGGCCCCCAAATGAAAGGGAGCTGCTTCGGAGAAATGCAGTGAGTGTTCAAGGCCTACTAACAGGACTCCAGCTGCTCAGAGTCACTCTAAGCCGGGTCATTTTTAATGCTCCTCACGAGGAACTCAGAGCATAACTTTAGGCACTTGGATTTGGAAGTTCAGATTTAAGTTTTTAAGGATAAACTTTGCATGTGGATTTTGGCCGCTCCCTTCCTCTGGCACTTGGGTTTTTTTTTATTTTTGGAAGATTTCCGAGGGAGCCAGAAGAACAGGGAACAGGAATTTGACTCAACTTTAGACAACGTGCCACAGAGCGGCTGAGTTCTGTGATGCTGTTTCTACCTCGAAACCAGATTCCTTTCTAGCAGAGCCCACTGGCATTGCTCCGACAGTGCACGGGGATGTCCACGCAGTCGTGCGTTCACATCAGTGAGAATCGAAGGCATTGCTCAGTTAGCAATGGGAACATTTCCAAGCTGAGTTCTTATCTGGGTTGCTAAAGAATATCGTGTTTCTGAAAGCTGTATGTCACATGGAGGCTGTTAAATAATGAATGCCAGGATGCATAGCTAAGTGTTGACACACAAAAGAAGCTGTCTTCTGAGCACCAACTTCTCTGCCTGGCAGCAGCAGCGGAACACAGTTTACCTAAATTTGCTCAGCTGCTTTTTTTCTTGAAGTTGATAATAGCTTTTTCTTTTCTTTCATTAAATACCTTCTGCAAAGAATTAATTTTCCTAAGGGAAATAGGAAGGACTCGAACATTTCTGAAGAAAACTAGAAAAAAAACCCCCAAAACACTATGAACTATAATTGTGGGCTCTGCTTCCCAAAGCATTTCGTTTCACCTCCTGAATTGTCATTAGACACCCATGGGAAAGGGGCTGGCACAACCTGATTAAACCAGGCTCGAGTTTGGGGAGTTCAGCCTCAGAACCAACATCTGGCCCTAGTCCTGCAGGGTGTTAATCCTAGACAGGGAAGAAAACAAAATCAGTTCTTTACCCTGTCGTGCCCGTACGACAAGGGAAGAGCAGAGACTTGGCAGAGGTCAACAAAGACCCAAATGGAGCTTCTTGAACTGGTTTTGTGTAGCCCTCTCCTGATTAAAAACACGCAGGGAGCAGCTTTAACTTGCACCACGGAGTTTTGTCAGCATGGTCGTGGGCCAAGCGGTACCGCTCTATGCCCAACCTGCTCTCCCTGTTCTCTCCTAACAAGCCCTTATCTTCCTTGCTGTGCAATTGCAGCAAAAGTGGTTTTGGCCCCTCTGGAGGCTGGCTGTCCCTCGCCGGGTAGATTCACCAGGCCGAATTGAAGAATTATTCCATGGTGTCCTTAAGTGGGCTGGTTCGCGAAGCAAACACAGAGGAACTGAGCACCAGCATAGAAGTCAGCATCTGCTTAAATACTCAGTATTCAGAATACAGGTAAATTTAAAGGTGCCAACTTTTTGAAGTCAAAAAGCATTCTTAATGTTCATGAAGTTAATCACGCATCAAGCACTTTGTTGCGCAGGGAGCCGAAGAAAAAAAAAAACAAAACAGCTTAATCTTGCACAACAGGGTTTTTAGATTTGCTGGTCTCAATTCCAATTTTATTTTGTTGTTCCATAAAATCATGTGTTAGCAATAAGATTTATACTAGGCCAGTTCCTTGCAGCCTCTTATTGCCGACTCTTTTTCTCTTTTTTTTTTTTTAAGAGGTGAATTTATATACAAATGTAGCCATTTGTAAGCAACCAATATTTTCAATAACATTTCCCTCTGTGGTACATTTATGCTAGAAATCCTGAAATGAGAAACCTCTGAAACGCCAGAGTCCTTAGAATGCTGTCTCCATTTGATTTCCTTCTAGCCTGATTTTTCGTAACAGTTACATTTGGGTTTCAGTTACACAGTATACTGGCTGATAAATATTAAACAAGGTCTAGATGCATTTCTTGGGTTTGCTTTTACAGACTCTGCTTGTACAGAGATACTTCTTTTTTTTTGACAGTGCCCTTCTTGGTGCCCTCTATTCCATTCTTTTATTGTTCCCAGGTTGTTCTGCGAGACAAGTGACAGTGCGAGGCGGGAGGAGAATGATTACATTTTGCAGGGAAATTATACAGAGTAGAAAATCAATAGTTAGCTGCTCCCTGGGACTGCCTAAAACTTCTTTGAAGAATAATTAGCTTGCAAAAGAGCTCTGGTAGCTGGAATTCCTCCCCAGTTCTGTATGCATAAGATAAATTTAGTCTGGGATAAGCAGTGTGCTTTGAGCTCTCTTTGCTGGTCTGGGGAAATGGTTTGTGTGGAGAGAATGAAGGAATTGGCTAGAAGAGGTATGGAGGAAAGCCTGGCTGGCCACGTCCATCCTGGGCTCAGAAGCAAGCAACAGGCAGTGACAGAAACAGGGGAAACTGAGCAGAGCAAAGCATAGATGGGAGTTAGGCGCTGGGGCTCAGCACCTGATTCCCCAGGTGACTCTGTTGCAATGGCAATTGGCCACTGGGCTGGCAGTCCCGTGGAGTACAGTCAAGTGACTCCCAGTGTCAAGCCCACAGGCAGCTCAACAGGTGTAAGCGGTTCGTTGATAAAGCAGCATCAGTCAGATCAAGGGCTGTGTTTAGGCTAAATGCCTGACTCGGAGATCAGCAAAGGCTTCCTGAAGTTGGAGGAGAGGATGGAGAGCAGCAGAGGACTCCAGCTGAGCCTCACCATGGTGTGCCGACCCCATTTTCAATGTGCTGCTTCTTCCTGGGATATTGCTACAGGTAATCCTAAAGCTGGGAGGTGAAGTGTGGGTTTAATAGCTTCGTTGGTTTGATCTGACCTGGGCAGAGTTGACCTAGGAGTGAGATTAGTCTTGCTCTCTAGAGCTGTCAGTACTCCATCTTTCAGAAACATAGAAATACACCTGAAATGCTCAGAAAGCTGCTATGAGAGGTGTCAATAGCAGTTCACGGCAGACTAAGTGACATCTGATCAATTCATTAAGTCTGTAGAAGAAAGGACTAATAATGCTGAAAAACTTGCTGGAGGGATAATGTTACAGGTATTAAGATACAGGAGATTTGAGAAAGTTATAACAAAGCTAGATAATAAAGCAGCACAATAGCAAAAGAAGTCATCGTAGTGGAGATGATCACAAGGTAACAGAGAATGATTCCTGCTTTTCATTTATCCATGGAGATCGATGTTTAATATTTGTTGCCATTTGCATTCTTAAAGTCACAAGCATTGTATGAAAACATGCCTCTGTTTTGCTTGGTTTTGGTGTTTGTTGTGGTTTTTTTTTTTTTTTTAATCCATTTTTAGGAACTAGAAAAACATCCAGGCACATGCCTAATGCTAAGCATGTGACTCATCCCCTCTACAGCCACAGATGTCTCTCACTCTTGCAATTAAATATGTGCTAAAGTGGCCTGTTGGAGCAGAGCCCAGGAGTACTATGTGCAGGTTTGAGCTCATCTGTACAAAAGTGGCGCTAACAAGCAGGTCTAGAATTATAGACCTGTCAGCTTAGCTTCAGTTCCTGGAAAAACACTGGAACAAATAACCAAACAATTTGTGAGCACCTGGAAGAAAATGAGGGGTTGAGTAACAGGCAGCATAGATTTATTTTTTTTTGTTTGGTTGGTTTTTGAGATGCAAGAGATTCAAACCAATCCAATTTCCCACTAAAATAGGGCAACACCCTGAGATTGGTTTGAATTTTGGGGCTAATTCACAGGCACTCTAATAAGGACAGCAAGGGTGAAAATACCTGGGTGCAAAACTGATAGGATGTTTTTGAGGGAGGTTCTGGGGGGCTGTTTTGTGTGTATGTCTTGCATTTCCGTATATGATCTGGCTGATGGAAAAGGGGGTATGCAAATTAAATTTGCTGCTGAGGCTACGTTGGAAGAGGCTGTGAGCACCCTGGGCAGGATCAGAGTTCAGTATGATCTTTGCAAGCTAGAGATGTGAAAAACCAAAACGAGCTTGCCATTCAGCTGGGACAGTGCATTGTCCCTCTGCTGTATATAGACTTAGGTATTGCAGTAAACTCTTAATATAGATTCTTATATAGTTGCAACAAGTTTGGGAACACCAACTACATGTGTAGCTGACTTATCAATAAAGATGAAAGAGTTTGATGGCTCAGAAGCTGATTGTGAATAAACAGTGCCATGCTGTTGCAGAAAAGGCAAATCAAATGCATGAGCAGGACTGTTGCCACTATGGCAAGCATCATAATCCTTGCAGGCAGCTCTGTGCTAGCGAGCCCAAGCACAGCGCTTGCTTTTGGCCAGTGTACTTCAAGACTGAGCTGAACAATGGTTGAGTATGGAAAGGAAAGCAGTAAGACTGATCAAAGGTCTAGAAGACATGATCTGCCAGGAAAGATTGAGGCAGGGGTGGGGTGGGGATCCTCAGGAGAGGGAGACTGCGGGGGAGACTAAATCTCTTCCAAAACATTGTCAGCTGCTGCAAAGGAAAAAGGGATCATTTGGTCTTCCTCACCCTGGTAGTTAAGACAAGAAGCTGTGGGCTAAACTGCTTCAAGGGAAAATGAGGGCACTTTTTTTTGTTGTTGCTATTAATCTGATCCTAAAGGAGTGTGAAGGACTGGAACAGGCTCCCTGGGAAAGGTGAGTCTGACACTTTGAAAACAAGTTAGACATCTGTCTGTCAGGAACAACCTGTGCCAGTCCTCCCTTTCACAGGTGGATGGACTAAATGACCTCTGGAAATCCCTCCTAGACCTCTGGTTCTACTAGGGTTAATTTACACTAATTTGCTAGCATAAATGCAGGTTAACTTAACTAAGTCAGTGCCAACAATCTGGTATTGATGGAAAGGGAATCTTGTCTTCTCAGCAATACAGCTATAGATATTCAGAGGTTTTTCTGCTTTGGGACTGAGCAGTATTAAACGTGTATGCACAGGGAGGAACAGGGTAAGAGAGCGCACGAAGCGACTAGTCAAATCACAAGATCTAACCTGAAACTCACTTGTTAGCGTGTTAACTAAATGTTGTTGACTTCATCCCACTTTGCCTCAGCCCCTAAATGCTGGTGGTTTCAGAGGCCGATAGAGGGGAGTAATGCAGAGCCAGCTTCTTGCATCTCTCCAAACAGCAGAAGATGACAGCCTTGTATACTGTGGACAAGTTGACTATTCTCAGCATTTCGTGGTCCACTGAATGCTATTAGTGTTGCTAGCAGTTGGGCTCCTCTTTCCTCTCATCTACACTTCTTCATAGAGTCTTATTAGTGTTTTGCATCTTCCGCCGTGCCCCCTCTCCCCCCAGTTAATTTCTGGGTCCTCAAGCTCCCTTTTTATTTTTACTTAAAGGTAATTTCTTTCTTACAGCTGTCCGCGCATAACACTCCATTAAATGTGCGAGTGGGAAACCACTACCTGATGTTTCACTTCAAATGTGATACTGTAATGATTGTGATTGCGTACTCTTTGAAAGCTCCATTCCTGTTACCTGCAGGAACCGTGAATTCTCTTCATCTAGTTACTTGTTTATTTTTAAAGAAAAGAGATATTAAAAGCTACCAGGACATATTAAGTCACCTACGTCTTCCTTCATTCCTGTATTTATTTATCATAGAGCACTTCTTAGTCTTTCGAATAAGAATATGCATTCTCGCATTCAAAAAGAAGATTACTACAAATGTGGAAGAGCAAGGATAATGGACTTTTCGCTCAGGTTCTAAACTCACTTTGTGGACAGCTTCCCAAGAGAGCAGTTCCCTCAAATTCTCTTCATTAGGAGAACAGACTAATTGATGAAATAACCTACATCTGATGGGCTTGACCTCAGTTTCCTAAATCCAAACCAATCCTAATCCAAACTCAGCCAGACACTTGAAAAGGTTCAGGTGTGTATGTAAGCCTTGCTGGAGATGTTAAATATTGCGAGATAAGTCAGCAGAGTTACCCAAAGCTTGTCTGGCACATAAATGGCTCCCAGGGCGCTGGAGATTTCTTTCCCCTGTGGCACACTCTGTAAGGCTTCTATCAGTTTAACTGTGCTGTCTATACAGGGGGGGCAGGTTCTTGCATCAGTTGGGAAGGAGCCAAAGGAGTCAGAGATCTCTACTCCTAACACAGATTCAGTTGTAGCAGTGGATATTTAAGGTTTTTGATCCGTGTTTGAGGTTTGTTGCTCCAGTATGGCCCCAGGGAGGATAGGATTGTCCTTATTCAAATTCTAGTTAGAAGCCTATAACTTTTTCTGAGTTGCTAAGTTATCAGTATTTGCGGCTATTTGAATGTTTTTTGTGGCGACAGTGGCGAAGCTCCGATGGGAAATGGTATTTTGGGCTTTGCCTTGGGCAGGAGTTGACCTGTGACACCATGCAATGCAAAGTGCATCCAAATGGCACATTGGAAAGTCATGGGTTTTTTCTTACTAAAACAAAACAAAAACCACAAAAACAAACAAAAAACCAAAACCCAACCAAACAAACAAAAAAAAAAAGAGCAAAACAGAAAAAAACCCACCGACTCAAAAGGCATGTTTCCTGAATTGTATTTTTTCATGCTTCTCAGAGCTGATACAACAGCATTGTCCATACTTGTTTTTTTGCTATTTTTTTTTGTCCCTAGGAAATGCCAAAATAAATTAGACACATTATAGCAAACTAATCTTGCGACTCTGTGTATCAGAGTTCGTGTTCTGGAACATCCTGGTATCTGGTCTCCTTGGACAAATGCTGCCTGTGGCATTTGCTGTTACAGCGATGTGTCTGCTCACAGACTAGCATCTATAAATGGCACAACTTCCCTTGTCGCGAGGTCGTGGGGACAGGCTTTTGGATGGGGGAAAGTGCCACCCTCTCCCCTCGAGTTCTGCAATGGGGAGGGCCTTTCTGCAGTGAAATCTGCCTTTAGCAGATTTTTTTTTTTTTTTTCTTCCCCCTTGCAGTTGTCATTTTGGAGATTCTCTCAGCTTATTTCACAGACAGTTTTAAGCCTTTTAAATTAGCTTTATACCGAGACACCAATAGGATGTTTTTACATGCTTTTAGCACTATCTACTAGAGAACTGAAAGCAAAACTTAAGGCAATCTTTGTCTCTCTACCTAAAATCAAGCTAAAGAATAAGGACTGTAAGAAAGGCCTGTGGCCTATGCCATGTCCTGTGATGTGATATCAATAATACATCATAAATGCCATGGTATGAAATAGCAGATACAACTGCTGTAGGGTAAAACCCAGGAAAGCCACTGTGGCACTGCCAACCTCATCATGGTGAGCTCTGTGGCACTGGTGCTGTCCCACCCCGTCACCAGCTGTGCCCTGTCCCTCCACATATGGCTGCTTTTAGATCTTTTAAGTATTCTTCAGTATCTAATTAATGAACTCTCAAAGCAGGGGCTGCGAATAAGTCATTCTTTCAAATAAAGACTGTGTGGGAAGTGCAGGACCCAACTGTGTGTGATCTGCAAAGCTTCAGAAGCGTTGGGACATGTCCAAGGCAGGTGAGACGCATGTGTGGCTCCATTTTGTAAGTCTGATGCAGGTGGTGCCTTGGAGCATGGCACCTGTGCAATTAACTTGCTTAGAGAGAGCAAGTCCCATGTATCCTGAGACCCATCATCTCCATATTGTGTGTCTGGTGTTTCCAGCCCAACCAGGAGACACGCTGTGGCGTGTGGCTGAGGAGGTCGCTTGTGCATGACTGGGTTTTTAGGCACTGGGAAATCCCAGCCCTGACACCAGGCTTCACCACTTGCTTTTCTGTTGCACAAGTGAGTGTGTAGTAGAGAGGCAGATGATGCTAACCAGGGCTTACAAGTGTTAAGCTAAATATAAAGTGACTTGACTGTGGCAAGCACATACGAGGATTCAGTAAGCGTTTACATTGATTAAACTATTAAAAAGAATAGCAAATCACACTAATCATTATTATATTGCTTTCCTGCCCTCTCCTCCCCTGAATGTTTTTCTTAGAATACAGTAAACACATATGGGGAAATTTCTCACCTCAGGGGCCCTGGCTGTCTGAAACACCTCCCAGGTGTCCGCTGTGGAGGTGAATAGTACGTGCACGCTGGGCTCTGGCTTCAGTGGAGCTGTCTGCGGCTAACCTCTGCTCAGGAGAGGAAAGTCTAGAGGAAAGTGCCCCGCAAAATGGAGAGAGACTGCTAGTAGGAGAATGACAATGCTGAGGAGTATTTAAGCCAGGGGGATGCTGTTGTTGTGTCTTTTGACAGGCTGACAGGCATACAGACACCCAGGAATAAATAGTATTGGCTCGTAGATTCATTATTAACATATTTTTCAGATGGTGAAAGGGTGTGTTCCTGTAACCAGCATCCCCCCATTTGTCCATCACCACTAACGCTTTGGTTCCAATGGGAAGCAATTTTACAGTGTTGCCTAAGCAAAGCTGTTGTATCTGAAGTCCAATTCTGTGCTGTCTTAAAAAGGTTAAAATAATGGAAGTATTGCAGTTGGCATCGGGAAGAAAGAACAGGTCTTGGATGATCAGTTGTTTCTGTTCTGAGTTATAAGGCAAAGGGTTTGGTGCTAAAGTTTGTTTTCTTTAAATAGATGTATAGCCCACTTTATATACATATATTTTTAAAGTGATCTATTGAAAACAATTTGTTGGAATTTATTTTTCTGAAAATTTTCATCAAAACTTGGAATATTTTCAGGGATTTCTGAAAATCTCTAACTTTAATGGCATTATGGTTGGGGGGGAGGGGGATGTGTCCCCAAAAATGTTGGTAAAATCTTTTGGCTAGGTTTATAGGCTTTAAGACCAAGTTACTTGAATTACTTTTTTTTTGTTATACATTAGTGATGAAACATTCAAGACTATTTAAGGAATTCAAATTGCTTGTTTCCACTCAAATTAAAAGCAACTGGGCATTCGGATCTCCTAGTCAGCTTCGACAGTCTCTAACTTCAGTGTTAGTTTGATATAACTAACTTGTGTTAAACACACTTTTAAGTGCAGTTATATTATAATATATCTCATGGTGTTATTGCCTCACAGTCATAATTTTATGCTTGTGCGCAGTAGTCCTCTGTATCCCAATGGACCGGAAAGCTTCATAAACAAATGTAGGCCATCCCCTGCAAGCAAAACTTCCACTGAGGTCTTCAGGAGCTTTGCTCACATAACATCTCTAATTTCAGACAATGAATACTACTGTGTATACAAGCAGGCGTCGTCCTTTGAGTGAAGGTCAAAATCAACAGCCGTGTAGCAGCTCACACATGTCCCCTGCAATAGTTTGGAGGAGAAAATGATGGCTATCGGCTGAAATTGCACGAGGTTATGTGCACAGAATGGCATTATGCACCAAGGGAGTTGACAAGTCTGGCTCAAAACGGGGTTCTGGCTAAAGGAAACCCTTCCTGGGACATTCTGCAGAATATATGGGTTTGGCATTATTCATCTAATGGGCTACTTGCCAAATATGTAAAGAATAAAACCACAAGCTTTTCATTCAGGAATTTTCTGCTTTAGCATGTTCTCTCCCAGTGCTTTGATGTTCTGGAATTAAAATGTTTATTTTCAGTCTGGCTTGATATTAAGCTGGTTTAATGTTTTATAGAAGCTGTTTTGAAAGCTTTCCTTTTTCTCTCTGGACCTAGCTCCCTGAGTGGGTGACATCTCTTATCATCAGTCGGGCAGTTCTGAGCTGTGGCTTTAGATAATGAAAACCACGACCTAGCATTTTCTTCTCAGCAGAGTTCTTCCTTTATTTCCTTTCACCTCCTGATGTTTTTTTCCTCTGTATGTGCATATCCCCATGTGTACAGTACAGCATTGTACTGTACAACCCAAAATTTCAGTGTCTCAGCGACTTTTTCCTTACAGATTAGACTTGCAAGGGAGTTGGAGACGTATCTCACGGTTTGGGAGGTGCTTTCTGTCTTCATCTGCAGTTTTTCTTTGTCCTGCAATTGAAGTCACCACTCGTAATCCTCCCCTGCCAGGAGTTTGTCACTTCGGATCCCACCTGTGTTCCTTCCTGTAGCATCTTTTCATTGTGGCATAACAGTATTAATGTGTAGCGCTCTGTGGGTTTCCTTCCTGGCTGAAAGACATCGGGAGAGTTTTAGCTCTTCGGTGCTGTTCAGTCATTCCAGCTGCCTTCGTTCAGACTCTGCCATTTTACTGCACTGTACGACTGCTGCTTCAGCAGCCACTAGTGAACACATTGCAGTGGGGGAACAGACTTTATTTCAACCTATATGTTCAACATGGCATCTACAGTATGCTTATGGCCCTGATCAAGACTCAGAAAGGTCAAAGCAAAGATGATCCCTGAGAACTAGACGCCTGAAGGTAGAGTGTTGGATGAAGAGCCAGGGACCCTCTACCCTGTAGCAGGAAAAGATCAGACCAACCAGTGGGGACACCTGGGGATCCATCTCATTTGTTGTCTTGCTCCTCCTTTATTTTCCCCTGTCCTAAAGCCTGGATCAATAAATTACGTGAATCACAGGCTCTGGGTGCTTTGCCTTGAGCAGGGATGTTGGGGAATATGCCCAATAGTTGTTCTCCTAGCCATGTGCTAGAGTAAATGTAACTCAAGAGCCATCACAGCCTGCACCAGGGAGAATACAGGAATCGGGGAGAGATGATCCAGCAATGAACAAGCTACAGGATATTTTTGGGTTTGCCCTTTAAAAACCAACTACTGTGCCTCTCAAATTCCAGTGAGATGCCAGGGCAGCTAGTTCTCTGCCTCAGTGTTGGAGATTGAGCTGGCTGGTCTTGTGTTCGCTACTGGTCTAAACCTGCTGCAAGCTTGGAGGAAGACTTACTCATGTAGCAGCAGGCTCTAGAGCACTGCCTGTGCCCCCTTGCTGGGAAAGCCTGTCCTTTTCCTCTCCCAGTGCTTTCTGAGGCAGTGCTTGCAGGGCAGAACCGAGTCCTGGGTAAATGCCCACCACTGAAGCCAATGACAGGCCCTGCAAAAGGTTTTATGTCAGTAGTTGTGTTAGTTGTTTAATGCACATTTGGGTCACATCGCTTGATCTGACATGAGATTTGTATATATGTGAACATACACTGCTGTTGACAGCTGTGGTTTTACAGCTGGTTAGGATGGTATAGAACAGCATTTACCACTTAAGGAGTACAAACCAATTTTGGTTTGTCTTTGCTCCTCAGGTGGCTGGTTGCATATGGCTGTGCCCTGGGCTGGACTCCTCGGAGCCAGATTGGTGCAGAAAGGCAGCGTCCTTCAAGTGTCAGAGTGCCGGAGGGGGCAGGAGGCTGCTCCTGGGCTGATTTTCCCAGCCCTTTTCCTGCTGGCTGGGTCACCCTTCCTTGTCCCAGCAGAGGTGAGAGCTGCCATTGGCAGGAGATGCTGGTTAGCTCTGGCAGCTGCATGTAACTAAGATGGGAGAGTGCTGACTCACCTCTCAGTTTTTGGACTTCAGCAGAGGCACGAGGAGCTGCAGGCTTCTCTTCTTCAGGAAAGTCAGGGCACAGTTCAGTGGGCAAAAGAGAACCGCAACACAGCGGGCTGCAAACAGAAAATTGCTGCTGTTTCAACCGCTAACCTGATAGTGAAAAAGAACATTAATGTGTCCAAAAAAAAAAAGGAGCATCTTCAGCACAGCCTTTATGGGCTTTGGATTCCCAGAGCAAACGACCCAGAGGCACAGCTCCCCTCTCCTGCTCCTACCCCAGCGCCCTTCACGCAGGGGCTGTGGGGACCGTGGGAGGGCTCGGGTGGGGAAGGGGCTGCTCACAAGCTGAGCTCCCTCCACACTGTGCAAGTGAGCACTGTACCCCTCAAATGTGAACAAATGGTAGAGCTGGTGATTTGGGGAGTTAGGTGGCAGATTTCTTGGTTATTTTACCCATCTACTTTTGTGATATACTCCACATCATTTTAGGACAAGACGAAATGGCCTCAAGCTGCGTCAGGGGAGGTTTAGATTGGATATTAGGAAAAATTTCTTTCCTGAAAGAGTGGTGACGCATTGGAACAGGCTGCCCAGGGAGGGGGGGGAGTCCCCATCCCTGGAGGTGTTCAAAAAACATGTAGATGTGGCACTTTGGGACATGGTTTAGTAGGCATGGAGGGGTTGAGTTGATGGTTGGACTAGATGATCTCAGAGGTCTTCTCCTTTCACAGGTGATATATATTACATCATAGAATCACTAAGGTTGGAAAAGATACCTCCTTTTTCTGCTAGTTCATGAGAAAGAGCATAGCTGCCTGCTCTTACAGCTTTTTTTTGGCCATTCTTCTCCCTACTAAGGAAGTGAAGTGCACTGGGACTCTGCAGCCAGAGTCATCACCTCCCTGAGGCCAGAGCCTGCTGCCTGTGTTGAGGCTCTTACAAGCCTGAGGAACACCTTCAAATGGTGACAAGTTTTGCAGAGGAGACTTAGCATGCAGCTAAGTAATATTGTTTGTAAGGCAAACAAATATATAATGTAAATAAGTAACTACAAATGAACATGACATGTAAATAAAGTCACACTTTAATTGGGAGGTTATTTCTAATTAGGAAGTCTTCCTTCCTATAAACAGCTAGCCCTGACAACAAACCTCTCTCAGGGAATGCTAAGGCAGCAGTATCTTCTGTGCGAAGAGCTAACCAGGAGGAGAATTTCTGCCTCGTGATAAAGGCCCAGTGCTGCTGGCTACTGAGTGGTATTTTGTTGATGGGAGCTGTGGGGCTTTGTTTTCTCCATTCCAGGAGAAGGGAGCTCATGTGGTCCCTGGGACAGTGAGGGTTTTGGAGAGCTGATTGTACGTGTATTGGCTCTGTCCTACCCAGGTAGTCTCAACTGCAAGCCCAGCTTGGGAGAGAGTTTTCCAGAATACTACCTAACACCTTTGAACATATATTTTAGGCTGTCAATGGCTGACCCTGGTGAGGGGTGGGCCATGAACAAGGACTTTGTTTTTGAAGTTTTAAAAAATATGTTAAGGAAGAAAACTTATTGGCTAAAACATTTTAAAGACATTTTTTCTCCCTCATCTGGACATTGTCAGAGAAATGCAGTATAGTCAATCGTACTTGACTGCTATAAGTGCTTCCTACCCAGAGCCTTGAAAACCTTCTTCCATTTATAAGAGGTTTTTCTCTCAGGTAAACGGTGTGTGTCTGGTTCCTCCTCTTCCTGTATCAGGAGTGATGGCTCCTTCATCAGCGCATATGTGCCTGCCAAATTACCAGGGTATGAGCTAAGCTAACTCATTCTTGAATTACATCATGATGTTTCGCCAAAGGCATAACAGGTACAGATGAAATATTGCCACTTGTAACTAATTCTAATTAAAACCCTGAACGTAATGAGCTCTATAGCAGCTATCCACACTGGGGAGGAGGGAGGCCATAGTCTGCAAGACTTACAGCATTACTAGAGCTGGTTGAAAGACAGTCATTCCTCCCTGTACCCACTGAAATTTGTTATTACATACTCCACTGGAATTTCAAATCTTGATTTTTTATTTTTTTTAATCAGTTGCGCAAAGTTATTTTTATGAAACCTTCGGGAACGTTTCCATCAGTTAAATTCCATCAGAATAAATAAGAGAAAGCCCTGCTGTATGAACAACTTAATGCACTTCAAAAGGCTCAGCAACATGCTGTGATATCAGATTATTTGCAGAAGGTCAAATCAATTTTATGATCAGGCAAACATTAGCAAATTACTTTTCTTAGAAGCAAAGCAAGTAAAGTATTTTCCAAGAAATGCTCTTGAGGAAAAATCAAATGGCATTTACTAGAAATTATCACTTGTAGGGACTTGTTCTCTTTAAGGCACTTATTCCCTTCAAAATGGTAAACCACTGCATCTAAATATCATACAGGGACAAATTCAGGTTTAAAAGTTTTCTACTCTGTGGGACAAATGAATCAGAACTGGGGCCTGTTTCTCTGTGGCATAGTGAATAATCTTTGAGAGGGGATTTTTATTCATTTGCTTACCTAGCTTCAAAATGGGGTACCAGAGGGCTCTGACCCATAAAAATGGAGCGTCTACTTAAGGGACCATATTTCCTTTAAACCTGGAGACTGTTCCAAGTTGTCTCCAGACAGTGCATGGTGAGGGAGAGGGGAAGGGGTGGCTGCTGGTTGAGGAGACTGTGACCTCCTGCTCGAGGAAAGAAGAGACCTGCCTTGCTTTAGGGAAAGAGAGACAGAATAAGGTATTCAGGAAAGCATCTCCTTAGTGTTGTAGTGAGAGCCTGAGGAAAGCAATGGGTGGGGTTTTTTTTTTGTTTGTTTGTTTTTTCCCTGGCCAAGAATGGTTCTTTGTGCCATGTTTGCTGAAAGCTGTAAAGACATCTGAAAGCTGTAGCAAAAGGCACCACGGGTGGTGCTTGGCTCCTGTTATCTGTCTCTTCTCTGGGCCAGCATTACAGGTATGAAAAGTGACTCGGGCTGAACCTCTGATTCACATCTATCCCAGACCCAACTCTCTATCCTGTAGTCTAACTCATTGTGTCATTCTCATAGATCAGATATTTCTCATGAATCTCATTTATCATATCTGATTAATAAAGTGCTGTGCCAGGTGTAGGGTAACTATGCTTGGGCTGGATGTGGTTCGTGACATGTCTCTCTGGGAGTGGGCAAAAAGAGCTGCCTTGTCCCCAGTCTTCTCCGCTTCAGCGCTTTGCCTCTCTGCTTCTCAGAAAATGGTGATAAGACTTCAAGACTTCTTTTACCTGCTCCCATGTTTTAGTTGCAAGCATCGATGTGTTGCCCTGTTTTTGCATCAGACAGTGTGAATCTACATGACTGACACAGGCAGACACGACCTGCGCCCTGGAGCTGGTGGCATGAATAAAAAAATCTGCTAGAGAGGTCTAAAGAGAGATGTAGAGAGCAAACGGATGACGGTAGCATTCCTCTTGCCACCTCTCTTTCTGGCATCCAAACATTTGGGGACTTCGCTTCTGTTGTATTATGGATGGGGTTTTTTTAAAGGCTGCAATTATTCTCACGTTTCTGCCTGTATTTTATTTTCTGGACCTTATTTATACAACACTGATGTCTGCTGTTCTTGAGTGAATGGAGAAGAAGGGAATGGTCCGTCCCTTTATGGTTTGCTACCTGCTAAGTTAGTCAGCACTGTATCATTATAGGAACTGCTTGGGAATTTTCCATCAATGTGTTTACTCGTTGGAAAATGTGGTCTCCATAAACTGAAAGCAGGATGGAAATTCAAATCTGTGGTGAGGACTGAAAGCTTTCCCAATTCTGTGTGAGTTTTGGGTAGCAAGAAAAGAGAAAAAATGCATTTTTAATATATATAAATATGAAACGGCAAAGGTGGCCAGAGGAAAGGAGTGGAAGGCAAGTAGCCTGAAAGGAGGTTTAGCTTTATATTGGTGTCATATCAATTTAATGATGACAATTTAAAATGGTAGTGGGGAAAACAAGGCTGTAATGGAGGGCAGGCACTTGGGCTTTTACAGTAAAAGGGCAGTTCAAATACAAAAGGGATTTGGAAGGGCTAGGAAAATCAAAACTTTCTGGGCTGTTACATTTTGGCACAGTTCTAAGGCTTAAACAGACTTGTGCGGTGCATATGTTGTGTTTCCACCTTTAGGACAAGGTGAAATAGAACTTAAACTGAGACCTATGGGGAAAGGGGGAAAGCAGTTAGGTGTAGTGCCACTTAGACATACAGGCATAAACATCTGTTTTAAGCACTGGGAATGGTTCTCTGATGACAATTTTTTTTTTTTTTATGGAGGAAATGAATCATTATTCATTATTGAAAATAACGGTTTTAGTCATCAGTCTGTTGTTTTAAAACTTTAACTCCATCTAGTCTGAGGTTCAAAATGAATGCTACCTGGTGCAGCTGTTTGGCATGATAATTTCACAGCAGACAGCTCATAGGTTTCAAACTGTTTGACCAAACCACAGCGGTGAATGCTTAATAATAAATGGAGTCCCAGAAACAAGGGAAAACCACTGGAGAACAGAAGGAAGGCTCTGGTTTTTGGACAAATTCTTCATAACAAATCATTTGACTAACTATAACAAAGCATCAAGTCTAAGAGGCTTTAACCACATGCAATTATAATTCAATGGACCTTAAACAACAGCTTGATTTTTAAACCTCTGGTGGCAGGCTGTTGCCTGGTCTAAACTGGTGCGATTTTTTTGAAGACAATATTAGTAAGTCATCGTACCCCAGGGTGAAATTTGGCTCTCTACTGGGATTTTTGAGAGCTTTAATACCACAGGATGTACCTGCTGGATATTTCCTCCCAGAGCCTCCCCAGGGAACCAGAGGAACAATTCAATGCCAACAGCAAAGCTCCCAGGGCTGAGCTGACCACAGACCTGGCCAAGTCCTCTATGCTGTAGCAAGGAGGACTCTGCAGAGGAATGTGTTCCTGCCCACCTTTTCCTACTGAAAATGCCACAGCAATTCTGTGTTACCTGGGAGTTTGCAACATCATAACTGTGGGAAAACAGTTTGTCGGTTGGATGGGGAATTTCAAGAGAGTAGGTTTAAAATAAATAAGTAATCTACCTGGAAGTTCTGTAATAAAATAGATAATTTATTTATATGTATCAACAAGTATTTAATTATCCTATACAGAAGTATTCAATTTTTATGCATGTTCAGTCTTACTACATAATTGAAATTAAGTCTCTAAGCATATGTCTTGGAACTGTTCAGAAGGTTTCTGTCTCCATACACTGTAACATGGGAAGCCTGAGTTGCAGAAACCTTTTCTTTCACTTGGTTCCCTTTCTCTGTCAAAGCCGTCCTCCTCTGAAAACTTCCTTGGAAAACTTCCAGGAAAACTTCCCTGAAGGCTTGAAGTGAGGGGTAGAATAAAAAAATGCAGGTGTGCACACAGTCCAAATCCTCTTTTTGACAAATGGCATTATTTCAAAGGGAGAAACAGATCTGTAGAACTCTTCGAGCTCTAATCCTGGTATTTTTCCAAAATATTTATCTGCTCGGAAGCTGTCCAACTCTGGTTAATGAAAGTCAATGTTTCTAAATCGGTGCAAAGTTAAGCTCTTGTTTGCGACATTTTAAAATGTTGCAAACATGTTATGTCGCATCTGTGAATATTTCCAATGCCTTACAGAAACAGAGATTAGTTTAGCATCGTGCATGAGTGATAAATAAATAGTTTCCCAGATAAATTTGTTTTTATTTTACCTTGCATCTCTAATCCTACCACTGCAATTGCATGAAAATATGTTGATTGTTTGTTTCAAGAACAACTTGTCACAAATACTGGTATCTTTCTGGTGATCTCTAAAAATACTCTTTGGTCTTGTGTGGTTTAACGATTGATGAAGCTTGGAAATGAAACCCTTGTCTGGGGTTTGTTGTAAGATAAACTTACACCATGGGAGTAAAATTCATATGAGCTAAGCGGGAACAGAGTGAGGAAGGTGTTGCTTTAGGATGCTGAAGGTGGCTTCTGGCAGAATTTAGGAGCCAGTATAATACAAGTATCCAACTACTTGGGCTTTGTTTGTTTTTTTTTTTTTTTTAAGAAATGATCTATTTTTTGTTCCTGTCATCTGCAAACATAAGATTTGGGAGAAAGCTGAAAAAGGTCATGGCAGCATACGGCTCTTTCACCTCCTTCTCTCTCCATAATTATTATTCCACGTGGCTGGTATTAGTGGTGAGCATGGCAACATGTTCTGAACGCGTGCAAATAAAATAACCCACTTTTACTATATGGCAGACTAATATGCATTTTTAATTGTTGCTTAAAGATCTTGGTTTGCAAACAAATCCTCCAGCCAGCAACAAACAGATAAACAAAGCGCTGATGTGCACAGCGGGGCTCACAGGTACCTGCTGGATTTCACAACAAACCGAACTCGCTGTTCACAGCTCAGCTCCTGCTTTCCCTGCCCACGTATTTCTGCATGGCTGGCTGCCTGGTTTGTTCTTTTGAAATCTTGATGAAGTGCTCTGGCGTATAAACTACAGGTCAGATTAGCTGACCAGACGGATCCCTGCCGGGGTTAAAAACCATGATCACGCAGAGCCCTGAGGACTCTGTACGGGGCCTGAAGCACCTGCCCCTTCCGGCATGCAGCCTTCTCCTTCAGTCCGCGGCAGCAGGCAAGAGTGTCGGCAGCAGCAGTGTCATGGGGAGGATGGAGGTTTCAAACCTGAACAGGCTCTGCCCACCGGTGATGAGTGAGGGATGGGGATGGAGGCGGAGGAGTTTTGCTGCAGCTTTTCTGGATTGTGTAACTCTTTAATCATGTGTTTTTACGTGTATGTCCAGGTGCTTTGCTCTTGGCAGAGGAATTGTCTATTGAAATGAGAGAATTACAAAAGCAGTTCAGGGAGGTGAAAACTGGCCTCCCATAAAATGTCCAGAGGCATTGATGCATAGCTTCTTTTGGAAAAAGAAAAAAGCACATCGACGATAGATGACGCATAGATTCTTATTTTACAAAAAGCAGCTTTGAATGGGAAGCTCCCCTTCATCCTAAAATAAATAGCTCCTCCCAGTCTATAGTTTCAGAACGAGATCTGTTTTCTCTGAGTTGTTACATAGCCCTGATGGCTGCTGTATCAAAGTGCTTCTCTAGTTCTGATAAATCCCCAAGAGACAGGAAGGCAATATAGTTGCAAGCCAGTTTTTCAAAGACTTCTGAATAACTCATATTAAAGGCACAAAAGCATAGCTACAAGAATTAATCATTTGACTCGTAACTCCAAGCATAGTCATTTGCAGCCTGGAAAATGGCCTGATTTATCCAAGGTGGCCTGCAGTAGTTGTAGATGAGTGAAGTTAAATAATGCAGTACTCTTTAAAATTGCATGAGCATATAATTTCGTTTGCTTTATTCATTCATAATTCCTACTCCCTTGTAGTTTCTTGCAGTCAATGATTATCGCATCTGTTCAATTCATCTCTGAAGTAAGTGGGAATGGCGGGTTATTGTGAGTCTTCCTCACTCATGCCATGCACTAAGCTATATTGTTGCAAAAGAAAGCTGAACTTGCCTTCTGTTGTGAGTTTAGGAATGGCAGTATGGCCTAGCTTTTATGTGACTCGAGTGAGTGAGGAAGGGTTACCTTCTAATAAAATGATTTCATCAACCACGTTGGCATCCTTAGGAAGCAAAAGAATTTCTACAGTGCGCCCACCACACAAGGCAGTGGTTCAAGTGTCTCTGTCTCCTGTTCAGGCCCACCATAGGGTCTCACTTTCTGGATCTCTCAGTCACAAGAGTGCCTCCGTGGACTAAACTGTATGACTAGCCAAAGTACGTGGATGCTGAGGGAGAGGTGCAAGGCAAATGAAACCACTAGGAGAGCATCTACCACCGCTACCCACAGCAGAACAGAACTACAAAAACAGTTTAACCTCTAGAAGAGGTAGAGACTGTCCAAGAGGCCATGGGACTGCTAAAAGCCTCGATGCTTCAGCACGCTCTATAGTTCTTGCCAGCTTCTCCGTACACAGCCTTGAGCAGAAGACTGCAGCTGTGGACATCCTTCCTTGCCCAGGATTAGCTATACTTGCCACTGCTGGTGTTACTGCCCTCACAGCTCTGCTCAAAGAAGAGATTGCATGAGTGCCCCATGAAGTGTAGAAGAAAGTAATCAGCTGGATTAACTAAACCTACCTATTTAAACTGATCAAATGATCCAGGTGATCTTTCCTGGACTGGCTTAGGAAGAGGTCATAAGAGCCACTCTGCCAGTAGCATCATGGGGATGAGAAGAGATGGCCAAGGATGACAGTCCGTTATCTCCCACTGGTCTAGCTGTCTGCACAGGGAGCTTTCTCCAGGCCCTTTGGAGTCCTCGGAACAAAATTCTGAGAACAAGCATTTCCCACCGGTCTGAAACACCACGGTGAAGTGTGGGGTGAGAAAGTCTTTCCAATAGGGGACCTAAGATTATTTAGGAATTCATATTATTAGTTTGCATCAATTATTTCTCTACCTGTGGAAAAAATATTGTCCTTCCTATTTAAACAGATAGGTGCACAGGGAAGTATCAAAGAATCTACCAGTGGTCGTGACTTAGGCTGAGATTCAGGTACAAGAAATGAAATCCTGACCCTATGAAAATCAGCAGGACTACTGCAAGCAACTTCAGCATGGCAGAAATCTGAATGAACAGAGGGAGGCAGTGCTGTGCAGCCAGAAGCACTGCTCACCTCGAGTATCTTCCGCCCTGAAGAAACCCAATGCAATACAGGAATGGAAGAAAAAGAAAAGGAGAGTAGGTGGAAACAACTGGGATGAGTGATGGTTGGTAGCACAGGGTGAAATACTGTGAGGAGTGGGAGAGAAGGAGTGGAGAAAAGTGTTGGCAGGGTAGTGGGAAACTAACTTTGAGTGCTCCCTGGAGTAAGGGTAGGAAGGAAGGGTGGTAGGTCCCCCAACTGCTTTGCCATAATGGCTGCTCTATGGACTTCAGTGGTGATCTACAGACTCACAGATGAGCTCAACCTGAAGCACAGAAAGACCTGAGGGACATTAAAGACACCCAAAGAAGATGACAGGATCTCTCAAGATATAGTGGAAGTGGTTTGGGTGCAGCTAAAGCAAAACCACGGTTTGAATAGTCTCTAAACCATGAGTAGGCTGAGACTAGATGTGAAACAGCAGTTCCTCTGTTCTGTCTTGTCCTGGCAGTTTAATCTGGGGACCTGAACTCCATGCAGACTTGCAGGGCAGGGTCACTTGACAGCTTTTTGGGGCTTGCTCTTCTTGGCAAAGACCAAGGCGGTCAATCTTTGGGCATGGCGCAGTAAATACTGCTTTCACTTAGCCCTGTGTCTGTTGTGCTTGTAGCTAGGTGAACCCCCAGGTACTGTGGCAACGGAGGCTACAGCAACGAATCAGACCGGCACTCTGGTTGTGTGAACTCTTCTTGAGTCTAGTCAGGTTGCTGTCTGTTGGGTCTTGCCCATCTCCACGTTTTTTCCTCCTTGCCCTGCCCCACCCTCCCTGCAGGCAGTCCTAAAAGTCGTGAAGCAATTGCCAGCATTTCCAGGCAACGTGCCCGAAGAGCAAACGCGGTGCAGCAATTTCTCAAGCAGCTCAATCCCAGAGCTCTTGGACACGATGCCAAGAGCTCTTGCACTATTTGACAGTACACGCTCAGCTACTGGAGATGAGCAATTAAGACTCCTTCACTCCCCTTTTTCCCCCTATCTCTTTGACCTCCTGGTCACAGAGAAAGTCTAAACATCTGATCCAAAGGCACTAAAAGCCACTAGAACCCAAGACTTTTTACAAACCAGGTTAAGCCATCACAAATCATATTATGAATTTGGAAGGGGGCTGACTTGCATTTCTCTCTCTCTTTGTGTTACAACCTCTTTAGACCTAATAGCACCTTATTCATTTGTACTGCCACCACAAAATAAAGGTGTTAGTCTACGTGAAAATTTGGGTCTCTGGGTCTGTACTAGAATAAAAAATGGATTATTTTAGTTGTCAGAAGTCTTTTAATTCTAGAAGGAACCATGACTAGGGGGTTTTGTCTCCATTGTTGTACTTTGAAAGGCATTGAGGATGCATTTAAAAAACTGTGTTTACATCAAACAAGCGTCTTTTTACTTACACTAGCAAAGATATAATGGTAAAATTTTCCTGTGAGGACAAGTTATTAAAAAAAAAAAATTCATAAAAGCTAGCACGGAAGTTTCTTTGGAAACCAAAAATTGCATACTCATAAAGTGTGTAAGAGAAATTTTTAAATGGAGAAAGCTGTATAACGGTTCTGCCACGTCTTGTCCCTACAGCACAAACTCTTTTCTTGTCCAGATCTTGCTGACCAAACTGCATGTAGCATGTGGGGACCTACTAATGTAGTCTTTTGATTTTGGCAGGTGTTCGTGTTCTCCCAACCCATGTGAAAAATATTACAGCAAATCTTGCAGAATAAATACCAGCACTCACTCAAAACTGTTAACAAAGAAATCCAAGAAAACTGTGGTGTTTCTTCCCCTTCCCTCCTCTTCCCTCCCCACCCCAACACGGTGCTTTGATCTGCCATGCAATTGGGTCAGCACTTGGGAAATATATTTTAACATCCCTACGTGTGACGTGAATACTATGCAGGAGATCCTAAATGTAAAACCTCACGGATCCTGCAATAGAGTACCCTGTCAAACAAACAAAAAAACCCCAAACCTGCAAAAGCCCTTAACTAGCATAGTGATCAAAGTATTCAAAAGCAAAAAAAAGACAGATATCACTGGGCCAGATCCTCATTTAATTGAAACAGCATGGAGCATTACTAGTTAAGAAGGTCCCCGTTGTTTGTTTCTGGAGCAGGAGTATGCTGATACTCAGCTTTGTGAGCTTTTAGGCCTTGTCCACGCAGGCAAGCTTCACCAGAATAATTTTACTAGCGTAAATTAGCCTAAATACTCGTGCAGGTAGCTAAGCGTTTGGTCTGAAACCCTCTGTTGGTGTGCAGGGCACCTGCTCCTGGATCCTGCAGGCTGTTACTGCATGGGGGGGATGTATCCCGGGCCATGCAGAGTCACACAGGATCTGACCACAGGCACTTCTGGTCTGCTGGATGCTTCTGAGGAGAAAAGCAATGGGAGATAACCTGTGCCGTTGGGTCCTGAATAGCTGCAGCTAGCAGCAGGTATTGGCTAGGGTTCCCTACCACGTCTCTGAAGGGCGTCTGCAGTAGGGGAGGCTTCATGATGCATGCTCTGACTTCCCAAATGTCCTTCCTCTGCAGAGCCTGGGAGCACAAAGAAAACTTTCAGCGCTGGGCAGCAATGCAAAGGGTCTTGTTATTTGTCATGGTGAGATGTGGATGCTCTCAGAGATCTCAGCTCTGTGTGAGCAAGTAGAGAGGCTGCCCTGGGGAGACCTCAAAGGGAGCCTCAGAGAAACCACAGCAAGAAGAGCGAGGAAGAGAGGGATGAAGAAGCTGGAATAAGAAGGAGACAGCATGGTGAGGCAGTGAGAAAGCTTCACCACTCAGATGCACCTTAGGAAGTTTCACAGCAGAGGAGAGGCTTGGCCTTTTCTCTTGTAACCCTGTGGCCAGTGAGGTTACAGCCTTGATGGCTGAGGTTGAATTTTCTGTCGCTCCCAAGAGGTCTAAAATTATGCCTGCGAGGACAGAGACTCCTGGAGAGCAGAGCTAATTCAGCTAGGGCGTAAGCCAGCCTGCCCATTGCCACCCTTCATCTCTAGAAAGAACCGGGGAGATTCCCCAGCAGAACTGCTTACAGCCATCCCCTCAGTAGGACACTTGCCTTGTACTGTCCCAGGTGAGCTCTGCAGGTTGTTGCTTTCAGTCCCATATCCCTGCAGAAATGACGCCAGCGTGGTTCAGAAAGACAGTCCCAACCTGCCAGCCAAAGCTCTGACCTGGCTGTTTCTTATGAATCCCACAGCAGGCAAGAAGCCAAGAGAGACCTCAGGTTTTTTAATCCAGGTTAAAAGAGGTTAAAAATCAGATACATTCCTTCATCTCAGGTCACTGTCAGAGTCTCTGCTCCCCCTCGTTCATCCCTGTGTCTTCTCCCCAGAATGAGTCCAGCCCTCTGTGCCTTGGTGGAACCTTCTTCCCCTCGTTCCTTGGTCTACCTTGCCTTCCTCCAGGGACTGAGGTCTAGGACTGGGGTCTACTGGGGCATTTCACAGACACCAGAGCAGGCTCTTTCCCCTGGAATAAATACAATTTTTGTTTTGCACAACAAAATGCAATGCAGTTAGAGTGTTATAACCCATTTCTTAAAGCATTCTTGCCTCCTTCATTTGCTAGTAAACTACAATGATCTCACAATCTTGTGCATTTTGATTTCTACTATAGGCACAACCCACAAATTTGCCGTAAAAAATTACCTTTCAGGGATAAGTGGCTTTGTATGAAGGTTTTCATTGTCTTCTGATACTCATCTTCAGTCATGTGGAGCTGGGCTACCTCCATGCCTGAAGAGCACTCTTCTTCTGTAGGAATCCCCTCTTCTCGAAGAGGCCAGTGTGCAGCAGATACCCTGAAACCTGCTTTATCCAGGTTCCTTGCAAACATCCTCCCAATGGAGCTGTTGGACACGAGAATTACAGTTGCTCTCCCTTTCACATCAATACTCTCAGCAGTGCTGAAGGAGAAGATGATGACGAAGCAGGTCAAAAATGTGATGGAAATGCATACAAAGGCATAAAAGAAGCAGGAAAGGGTAATCGCGAGTAATAAGTCAATGGCCAGCAAGAAGAAATGCTGCAAGAGGAAAATCATCATTAGACGGATGAGCCGCCACCTCCTTGCATGCGAGTGAGCCGAGAAATCTGCTAGGAGTCACTGCGTGCAACCACGCTGTTATAAAGCCAGGCAGCGTTGCGAAATGTGCGGAGGCAAGTCAAAACCCCACGGGGAGGGTGAATCATGATCTGGGGTAGAGCAACAGTGGAGATTTTCAAACCACATAACGTCTTCAGGAGACAGCAGTGTTGTGTTTGTCTTGGTTTTGTTGTGCGGTTGGGTGCTCTGCTAGGCTGGAATTTAAGGATTCGTTTTGTAAGGGCATTTCATCATGTGTCATCTTTAGGACCAGTGACGTATATAGGTTATTTTGAAGTAGCCATTTTTAAGGGTTTTGTTAAAGTAGTGTGTGAGTGGCATTTGGAAGCCGCAGAGTAGATATAATCCCTGAATCTGCTTGGCATGCTACGACTCTTAAACATAGCACTCTCGCTATTGCCGTAAAGCAGGCAGTTTCAGTAAGTCTGGGAAAGGACCCACGCGGGCATGGAACTGGGAACCCTGCCCCACGCAACCAGCTCTTGTTCTGCTGTAAAACATGCCACGCCATGAGCGTTGTGCTGCCTGGCAGCGGGGACTGCGTCAGTCCGGGAGGTCTTCATTCACATCTGAGACGGGAGAAACAAGCCAGGTACTGGAGCGAGAGCTTTTTTGATTGAGGACGGAGATTTTAGGGAGGGTCCCGCTATTTCTCAGGCCAGCAGAGTGGCAGGCAGAGCAGTGCTGTGGCAAGGGCTCTATTTATTCCTAACTGCAGCAATACCCTAACTGTAGTGGGGCCCCATGCTACAGCTGTAGCCTCTGCAGAATTGGGAAGAGCCTGGTAGACTGAGGAATGAGACCGGCAAAGGTAAATCTTGCTGTGTCAAAGCTCAGTTAACCTCCAGCAGCGGGTCAGGAGGGAATATCCCGTGTAACCTCGCTGCTTCCCAGCTGCCAGCTCTTATTCCTTTTCTCTGAAGCAGCCACTGAGGTTGGAGGCAGGACCCTTCCCTGCTTGGTCAGGGTGGAGGTGTTGCTGATCACCACTAAATGTGATGTCAGAACCTACTCAATGTCAGAACTTACTCTTTAAATAGTATCTTCCTTTTTTTTCCACTTCTTATGTCTAATGTGGATCGATGTAAAGGGTCCCCCCGAGAAGGTATGCACTACCGCATGTGTTGCGTTGCAGGTGGGTGTTGTGTTTATTCCCTGCTTGAACTGGAAAGGTACTGGGAGCGTGGGACAGGCTGTCAGCATGACCCACACGCGTTTTACTGGTCCTTCCTGTTTGTCCTCTGTGCAAACGTGCAGGTCGCATCTCACAGATTGGTAGCACTGTGCTGTCACAGCAATCCAGCTCCGTGTGCTTTTGGGATGGACTTGCTGCAAGCTGCACCCCAAAACCTCTCTGCGGACCCCACCCAGCATGTTCATAAACGCACAGAGCTTTATTTGAAGCAGACAAAGGGATGCAGGCATCCAGGCTGCCTTTAAGCGGTTCATAAGCAGTGAGAGGCAGCGGGGCTGTGCGTGTTGGGGGGCTCATCTTACCCACAAAGCGCTTTTAAAAATCTTCAAGCCCTTCATGGCAGAAAACTGGGCCAGGACATGGCCTGCAAACAGTCTGTGATGGAAGAGGACTACCTGCACAGCTTCTTTTGCAGAAAACAGCTGCCAGGAGCTATGACTGCAAATGCCCATGCTTGGTGCCGACAGGGTAGGAGGCGCGTTCTGAGCCCCGAAAGGGCCGGAGGTCCCTCGCCACCAGCGAGGATGGCGCAGCCCTGGCCCTGCTGTGGGGCTCGGCAGGGAGAGCGGGTGGCCGAGGGCCAGCAGCCGCCTGCTCGGGTGGGAGTAGCTGCGGGCACGCGTGGGTGCTGTGCCATGCCGGAGGATGGGCGCTGGGCCTTACCACCAGTGGGTTAGCCGGAGCGGGTGGCCCTGGCCAGACCGGCGCGCATCTCACTGGCTTGAGGTGTGAACTGGGCAGGCTCCTGTCTGCAACTCAGCGGGATGCTATCTGCCAGGCTGCCAGTCTCCTGTATCCTCATGGTCTCGGCCAGAGAGTTTATGGTCCTTTTGGCTGCCAAAAAAGAAAAACCCAAAAAAGAAAAACAGCAACGAAGCTGGTGAAGGGCCTGGAGAACAAGCCTTATGAGGAGCGGCTGAGGGAACTGGGGTGGTTTAGTCTGGAGAAGAGGAGGCTGAGGGGAGACCTGATCGCTCTCTACAACCCCCTGACAGGAGGGGGTGGTGAGGAGGGTGTTGGCCTCTTTGCGCAAGTAACCAGGGATAGGACGAGGGGTAATGGCCTCAAGTTGCGCCAGGGGAGGTTTAGATTGGATATTAGGAAAAATTTCTTTACTGGAAGAGTGGTGAGGCATTGGAACAGGCTGCCCAGGGAGGTGGTAGAGTCCCCATCCCTGAAGGTGTTCAAAAAACATCTAGATGTGATGCTCCAGGACATGGTTTAGTAGGCATGGTAGGTTTTTTTGTTTTGTTTTGTTGGGGTTTTTTTGTTTTGGTTTTTTTTGGGGGGAGGTTGATGGTTGGATTAGATGATCTCAGAGGTCTTTTCCAACCTTAACAATTCTATGATTCTATGATTCTAACCCCATCGCCTTTGCAAGAGATGAGTTTGCACCCCCTCCTTGCTAGATCTACTGACTGAGCGTGAAAAGCCACCACGCTGCTCTGAATATCAGAGCCCGAAGGGTCAGCCTAAAAGGCAGGGGGGCTCTGTGCCACCGGGGAAACCGCCTTTAATCATCCTTAAAATACCCTCCGGTATTTTAAGATTCCCCCATCGCTGATATGCCCGTTCGAGGATTTCCTTGCTGCCCTTCAGGAGCGATTCGTGTGGGGAAGGGGCCCTTCTCTCTCGGGGTGCGGGGAGGGAGCGGCGGGCTCCAGGCGGAGCCCTCACAGCCTGCGAGGGCTGCCCTTAGCGCTAGGCAGAACGGCCCGCGCTTCCCCCCTGCTCCGGGGTTCTTAGAGTACTTGCTCTTTTGTTTAAAAAAATAAAAAAATAAAAGGAAAAAAAAAAAAGGAATTTGTTTAAAAACTGATCTCCCCCCCAGTAAACATAATATTTGCCGCCATTTCTGAGGGCTTCTCGAAGGACGGAGAGGAAAGGCCGAGGCGGGCGGGCGCGGCCCGCGGCGCAATGGCGCCCCCTGTCGGCGGCCGGCGGCGCNGTTTGGGGGTGACCCCCCGCCCGGGGTGAGCCCGCTGGAGCCAGCAGCGGTTGCAGCGAGGCGGCAGCTGTGCTGTTTCCACCGCCAGACCGACCGCAGCAGCTCCGGGGATGGGCGATGACGGCATTTCCATCCTTTTCCTAGGTCAACCCTTCTGATCTTTCCCAGAAATTCAGTTCTCTGGTTTTAAAAGAGGCAACCAGCTACCCAGAACCAACGCAAAAAAACGTTTTGTTTTGTTTTGGTCCCCCCCCGCAAGGAACAAGTTCTCTCTTCAGTTGCTCTTCTTAGTCAATGAATAAACATTAAAATGAGAGCCTCTAGCGTGGGTCAAGAAAACACTTCAAAAGTAGTGCTTCCCACCCCCCCCCCGTAACATCTGGGAACAGCCAAGACCTCAGGCCCGCCCTGGGTTTTATCTTACCATATTCACAAGCATAAAAATATTTTGCCGGTAGGTGACCCATGGGGCAGCACTGACATGTCCACAAGCTCCACTGCTGGCTGTCACCCAACTTGGGTTTTGCATTATAATTACTAAGCTAACTCCTCCAAGGGTTTCCACTGCATCCTTTCCCAAATATATTTAACTCTTGGGATCCTACATCATTTTACTCAGCAGAATGTTGTTTTTCAGGCCTGTTCAAGAAATTACTGATCACCACTCTGCTTCTGCACAGGGTTTGTTATTTCTTGTGTTAAGCCAGAGGATTAAACGAATACATCTGCAATGTGAGCTAAGTTATTGAGTCATTCCCTCAGGTTTGCTGTTACTCTCAGAGAAGACATCTGATTGCTTTCAGCAGTGTGATCTAGGATTTTCACCAGGGCAGAGGAGGTTGTGTGCCGGAGATCTCACAGTGGGCTTGAGTCCATCTGATTACAGCTTCCTTCACAAATTGGTGCATTAGAAGAGGCAGAAAGTAAGTCAACCAAACAACCTGTCTTTGGGTCAGGTGAATTCAATAGCAGCTGCTTGAGAAGGAAAGGGAAACCCATGCAGAGGAGCAGTGATTTTGGGCAACATTGCTGCTGTAGCACTCCAGTGTGCTGCAAGCTTCGCCTTTCTATTGGTGCTGGACAAGGGGTTCCTGGCAGCCACAGCACCAGGAGAGCTGCAGGCAGAGGTGGGCTCTGATTCAAGGTAGGCTCTTTGCTTTGTAAAATTTGTCCAGATGAAAATTGACTTCTGCTCGCTCTTCTTGCAGGATGGTGGTGAATTGTCGTTGTGGGAGAACAGGCATCTGAGTTTGCTACTGGGTTTGATGCTTCTCTAAGTATATAAAGAGCGATCTTTCAGAAAGGTTAGATTAGCCTTTATTTGGGGCTTGCCAGAATTGCTGGCCACCAAAACAGTGGACAACACCTTTGTGGAGGTTCAGCGTCTGTCAACTGTGGCTCGATTTGGCCATGTGGTTCAAAATGAGAATATTTTTTAAATCTGCAGAGCGTAGTTTAACTCTGTATAATTAGAGAGACTTATCTTAAACCTCTTTTAAGCAGATCTTAAAGCTCTGCTTAATTTCTGATCAATACCACCGTTGCATTCCTGATGCTACTAACCAAGCAATAAAAAGCGATGTTTTTCCTTAAAAACTATACCCTGAAGTCAGATCTCCAAGAGGCTTGGAAGCTTTACAGGGGCACCACGGGGCTTTGAGGCACTTGCTGGGGACCAAGGTTTCAGGGCAGTGCTTTGGTCTTCCTTTTGCTGCCCACATTACTGTGGACAGAACAACGGACACCTCAAGGCAAGAGAAAATGGAGCTGGAAAACACGAGTTGAGGGGGTAATTGCCCTCATAACTCAGCAGTGTTGCTACTGGGGCAGGTTTAGTCTGCTGCTAGCTGTGGGTGTTGGTTGAGCAGTTCTCCATGCTGGGCTTGGCCTGTTTTTCTCCCTTTGAAAAGGGAATACCCAAGTAGAAAGTATACATTTCAATTTTAGAAATTAAATAATTTCAATAATGTTAAATTTTATGTTAGCTTTACAATGGTTTCCCTACATTTTGTGTTTATTTGGCTGAGGAAGTGGAGGTACAAATTTAATTTTTGTGATTTGGACTGCACTCAGGAGTTTCAGAGATAGAAGAGCTAAAAGGCAAGTGCAGTGAGAGCTGTCAGAGTCCCTTTGGTGGTCAGCAGCTTTTTGCAGGCACTCCAGTGGCCTTTGGGAGCTGTCAGGAAGCAACACTTATTGAAGCTGCCTTTTTTTTTTTTTTTAATCCTCCTGTTTGATTGAAATCCTTACTGGAAAACATTATACCTGCATGAAAGGTAACCAGGAAATTCAGTTTTCATCAGATTAAAATTGAATTCAGTTCCTCACTGAATGAAAATTTTTGTTTCAAGCCACAAAGCATTATTTTGTTCCTGAGTGCAGGAACAGAGTTTAATTTTTGCTTTATTCCCTTTGTGTTCGCTTTTCCTTCTTTCTCTCTTTTCCAGTAGCAACATGAAAAGAGGCAAAATAGACTTGAAACAAGAAAGAAGATGGAAAGAATTAGAAGGGGGGGAGAATAAAAGTTGCTATTTCTTTCAGTTCCTTTCTTGAAAATTTTTATTGCTAGAAAAGTAGAGATGCTGTTTTGATCACAGTTCAGTTAGTCTGGAGAACTTGTATATTAAGTAATGAACGTATATGCAAATATTCGTATCTCTAGCAGTGCTCTGATGTGATTTTTACCCCATCCGTCAGACTTTCTAAACTGAAGCAAAACCAGTGACTAGCTAATGCATTTTCTTTTCCAGCTTGGTATCGGTAGCAATAGTTGATGGTAATAAAATAATTTCTTCATTTCTTATCTGGCAACTAATTCTTACTTGACTGCTACAAATGGTCCCAGTCGCTTATTGATGGAGGCATCCAAATGTCCTGTGGTGTTTAACGCCACTTTGCTATTCTGGTCATGAATCTAAAGAAGAAAACTATCGGCTTGGGCAGATACTAATGCCCTAGACGTTCCATTGTGATTCAATAAAATACTGACCTATTTATTTATATAGCTCATTAGATGCTCTGGTCCTCTTCCCATTTTTCTTTCTAAAGGCAAATTTCCTTTCTTTTACTTGAAGCTTCTTGCTCACTGTTAAATATTGTTCAGTCGTAGCCTGTTAATTGAGTTGAGCAGGAGAAGAGAGGAGAAAATGAAAAAGGCAACTGATAACAAGTGGTGCAGTAGCAAGCTATAATGTATGGACAGTATGTCTGTGTCACACCCACAGCTGCACGAAGAGAAGTTTAAGGACACATAGCCCTCAATGTCTGAAAACCAGTGTGTGAGCACGTAATGCTAGGGTGCGTGTATCACAGGGTCCATATTCCACAGACAACATTAAAGTACCAATTTGTTAACTTGTAAGCATTGACCTCTTCAGTTAAAGTATTCTTTTATGTCTTAAACTCATATCATTTATTAAGTTTATTTAAAAAAAAAAAAAAGTACAGTATATAGAAATTTTTGAAACCTTCACAAACATTATCAGCCAGTTTGGGATCCTTAAGTTAAAACAAAGTCTTGTGTTAATTATACTTGACTAATAGATTGCCAGCAATAGAAAACTTTTGTTTTCTCTCAGATTTTGGCAGTGGATTTCCTAGCTACTGAGGTCTTGCAGCGATGTTTTAATGGTAGATCCTCTGCATTGGTGCCTTTCCTATATGCTTCTCTGAATCGGATCTCAAATCCTTTAAAAGGTCAGCTATTCCTGAAACACTGTTGCTCACAGAAATGGCCTCTGTTGGTTCCCGGCATTCTCACAAGCCAGCTATAGTTCTGGCCTTTCTTATTGTCTCAGCCCTGAGCCATACCCTGACGTGAATGCCCAGCCGAGGTTTACGCTGGCCTCCAAGGCCCTCTCTAGATGGAGAACTCCTCAGGACAGAGCCGTAGGCTGATCCATACTCCAGGGGACTCGTCCATCCAGAGACTCGATGTGCCTCAGATGTTCTGGCATCCACCCCTAGCTTCCTCTGAAGCATCCTCTGCAGCCCCCTAATGAATTCTAGATCTGCATTTTCCCTTGCTCGGAACTCCAGCTCTAGGTTGATCCGTGGGCCAAGGGACAGTGTTTCAAGTGTTTCCATATAGCTGTGAAAGCTCTTCTAAAACAGAAATCATCTTGCCAGAATTATGATCCCAGCTATCACAGTCTTGTAAAATAATTTGGGTTGGAAGAAACCTTTCCTGGGCATCTAGTCCAATCTGCTCAGAGCTGGTCCAATTATCAGGACTTTTGCAATGAACATAACCACAGTGTTATGTGCTATGTGTCACAGAAGCCCTCCATCTGTAGAGACATTCAAAACCCAACTGGACTAGACCTGGGCAACCTGCCCTGGCTGACCGTGCTTGACCAGGCAGGTTGGACTAGGTAATCTCAAGAGGTCCTTTCCAACCTCAACTATTCTGTCATTCTTTAAGGATCATGGTCATGGCTACCAAGTATTCTCTGCATGTGAGTGAAAGAGCTCCTTTTTGATTACTGGAAATGGTCCAGTAGGGGATTATTTGGGAAAATTAAATCATGCTGGAAAATATGCTTTCCAGTGCACTCTATAAAATACCTGACTTGGATGACTGGTCAGGACCTCCTTTTGCGTACTCAGCAGAGGTTTTATACACAGCCCTCCTGCACTTCATGGAGGCTATCAGGGCTCCTTCCTGTTGAAGAATCTCCAGTCAGTCTCAGGGCATTGAGTTGGCATTAAAAACTGAAAATTCTGAAGAACAGAGACCCTCAGCGGAGATTTATCAAGTTTCACTTGACATGAAGAAACTAATGATTCTCCCTAGAAAACCAGAAGACTTGGCACAGGTCTTGAGTGCAGTGGGAATGCTACAGGCAGAAGTTCTTCCACATTTTTAAGGTGACCTTATATCTGTCTTGTTTGGGAAACCTGGGCAGCAGAGTAAGTCCCTGCCATAGACATTTTCAAAGTTTTATGTAACCCTGTCGGCAATTGACAGTTTAGAATGGAACAAAATGGGTATATTTATAAGGAAAAAAGTACACAATTCATCATATGAATTGTTCGTTTAACAGATTCACAAATTACTCAATGGGCTTTAAGTTGGATGAATGGCAAAATAAAATTAAACATATAGATAAAATTACAGAACAATTCATCAGGACAACTATTCACTGTTTAGAAATGCAAGCACTGCTTTCCCTCACTTGGTCAGCTGATTAAACAGCAAGCTCCTACTGCAAGAGATCCTGCGTTTCTCTGCTGCCACACACACTGAGCCTGTAACTACAACTGGCATCTCTGAGTCATGTTTTATAAGATAAAATAAATCCTTTTCCCATCATATATCCTATATGAGTCAGTATTATCCCACTTCTGCAGCTGAGAAAATTAGGTCAAACAGGAGAAACGACTTGATGGAGGCCACTAGGGAACGTTGTGTTGGAGTGACAATTAGGGTGGAGGATCCCTGGGATAATCAGTTGGGTCCTGACGTTTGCTGCATCCTTCCCACACTGGAAAAAGCCAGTAGCATCACTTCTTTTTGTCATTTGAAACTGCTGGATGATGACAATCATGGGTTGTCTCTTGCGTTATGCACACTTTTAAATGCATTTCTTAAAACTGCCAAGTAGTCCAACTTCCAAATTTCTTCCCTGTTCAAGATTAATATTAACGCAGATTTTCTGATTTAAATGCATGGGCTTTTCTTGAGTATACAGATACCAAATTGGTTTAAGCTGGAGAAGAAACCATATTTGGGAAACCCTGAAAATCTTCTTTAATCAGAAGCATATTAAATGCAGACCAAAAAAATACAAACAGCTAATTTTCAAAATGGACATGCTCTGGGGTTTGGCTTTTCATTTTTTTCCCCAGCATGATGACAGATGTGCTTTCTGCGCTCACCATAGCCAAGCTTTTCTCAAAGGTCAGGGTCTGAGGATTTAAAAATAAAACCTGACTGAAATTAAATTGCTTCTGCCTGTCAACGCATTCTCTAGTTATATGTACCAGTATATATCAGAAATATTTAGTGGTCTCTGTTCCAGAGGCTTGTCTGTGCGGGAAAACAAAGGAAGCACCCTGCAGTGAACTGAGCAGGTAAAATAAATGCTCTGCTTTGAATAAGCTGTTGCAAAGGATTCTTCCATACAAAATCCCTCTTTCATAACAGCAGCCAAGTGTGTGTTAGGTGTGCTTTTTCACCTGTGATGATCCAACATTTTACCCGAATTAATTTCATTTCTTGTCTCTCCTCCCAAAGCATTCTAGGCAAGTTACTGAACCAAAGGTGTCATTTTTGGCGACCAGTCTGGCAGGGCCAGGTCAGAGTTTGGTGAAGATGGTGTTTATGTGGGGGCTTGGTTGTAGTTTAAATCCTCTTCCTTAGAATCCCAAGGGTGGAGATTCCTCCATCTCTGTGGGCTCCTGCCCCGGTGTAGCAGGTCAGTGCCCCCAGCCATCCTGGCGGCCCTCTGCTGGCCTTGCTCCAGCCTGTTAACCTCCTCCTCCTCCAGAAGGCATCAGAGCACTGTGTGTTTTCCATATATACTTGCCTGGACTTAATTATTTCACTTGGGAAACCCTAATTGCTCCTGTATGGATGAATTTTGATCTTCCAGCAGTGTCTTCCCGACTGCTGAGTTTTCTGGCCCAGCTCCCAGTTAGGCAGCCAAGCTGCCTTCCTGAAGCTGCAAGATACAGCTCGTAGCCTCAGATAAGTTACAAATGCTTCTGTATTTTCATTTTGTTTTTATACTTTCTGTCTAAAAACATATTGCTCCATTGCCTCCTTCTTGCAGGGAGCACAAATCCCACTCCTGCCTGGCATGCATCTCTTGAGCTGCCACAAAGCCAGGCTTTCAGGAGCTGTTGTCAGAAATAAGGCCTCTCTATCTGCCTTCCCTCTTGCTGGTATCCGTTTGAGAGAAGGGGTGAAGTGTAAAGCAGAACACGCCGAGAAGCCTTTAATCGCACTGACGCTGCCATCCTTCGCTCCTCGGTGGGTCTGCTCCCAGGAAAAGTGCTGCTGAAGCCGTCTCTAGCTGTCCTTCATGTTTTTATGAGGATGCGGCTCTCGTCAGCCTTTTATTTGTTCCATTCCTCCTCTCGTCGTGTTTTCAGAATTCACATTACTGCCTGGGAAGGTGCAGCATTCGGCACACTCGCAGAGGTGAATCTGCTCCCCACGGTGTACGGCCAACGGGCTTTGCTCAGCCGGCGCCTCTGCCTAACGCTGTGGCTGGCTCCGGGCTGGGACTGTCAGGGGCTGCCGCTGCTCCAGCTCTGCAGCACCCCAAGCAAATCCATCCAGCTATTCTGCCTGGTCATCACCCGTGCTGTTTCACTTTATTAACCTCTCTAGCACGCGGTGTGTGAAGGCTGATAGCATTTTCAAGAAATGAGTCTTGGTAGCAGTGAGGGATGGGAAACATTTTCTTCTTTTCAAAGAAGAGACAAGGACAGAAGACTCCTTCCATCTAGTCTGTGAGGCTCTGCAGAACTTTCAGTTGCAGTGCATCAGGTTTGGACTTTTGCATCTTATGCCCAAGGGAGACCGACCTGGGTCGTTCCCAGAGCGTCTTTCGTTACGCTTCAGCCAAAATGAGTAGCTCGGCTTCTCTCTGTTGTCTGACATTCCTTTAAAACAAACCTTCCCCGCCCTGCCTATTCAGACGTCGCATGACGTTGTGCCGCAACATTATGCCGTTATAACTGTAAACCACAGCAGCCATCCCTGTGCTTCGTGATTCAGGCCTTAACTGCTGCAAACATGCGGCTGTGGTACAACGTACGTGGGCATTTTCAGTGCCCCCAGAATCTACTACAGGCTTTGCTTTGCATGTGAAAGTGTGCCATTCACAGGAGAACAGTACTAAAATACATCCCCATGTCCCTTTTCTTCCCAGATTACTGGAGCTAACGCAGCACTGCCTTTAAATAGGAGAGCTTGGGCGTCGCTGTCTTAGCTGCATTGCAGCCCAAATTGGAGGGCACGTTATGGAACATCACATAAGATAGTAGACAGGATTATGGCATGTATCTCCCTCTGTTTCTGGATCCCTTTAGCGCTGCATAGTTAAGCTAGGTCAGTTATAATACAGCTTGAAGCAGAAAGATGAAAGAGCTGCAATTAACATGATCAAGCCCATATTTTCTTATGAACAGCAAATGCAAATGTTAATATAGACAAGCAGACAAAGACCTCTCCCAACCTCTGTATGTGCTGAAAATTTAGCAAGCACATCAATAAACTGTTCATGGAGATACTCTTGAATATTTTTGTATTTTAGCCTTGTCATCAGCAAATTTTTGAGATAATTATGTTGTGCGAAATGATTACTATAGAATGAAAGAGCAAGCTCCAGGGTAGTTTGTCTCTATAGCAGTTCATTTTTTCAGTGATATGAATGATGGTTTTAATCAATAGGTCTATGCAATGGAATAAATTCAACTGTCTCGTCATTGCTTTGGGGTGCGGGCTGTTTTCACCGATAACTGTTTTTTTCATAACCAGAAACAGCTCCTGCTACATCCCAGCAAAGAAAAGGACACGTATGCTGTACACGAGTATATTAGGCTTTATGGCTGATATTTGCAAAGCTACCCAAACGATTGGGATGCCCAAGTCCCATCACTGCTGATGAGCACAGAATACCCAAACTTTTTGTTGCCCTAATTGAAAAATATATATATATAGCGCTTAATTTCATGTATGTAGGAGTCAGTGGACAGGCTCCTATTGATATCAAAAGATATTAGACCTTGCCTACATCAAGGATTTTAGAGAAAGCACCAGCCACCTCACACCCCCAGCAAAGGGGGTTTGAGGCAACCCAGGTGGCTTGGTGCTATGGCAGTATCCGAGGGGACTGATTCAGCTGGGCTGGTGGCAAGGAACTTCAAGTGCGGAGGCTGCCAAAGTGCTACGGCCCATACAGCCTGCAAGGAGATGCTCTAATTGCAGCTATTTGAGGGGAAAGCTTAGGGATATGGTAGCACAAGCTGCAGCAGCTTTGTCAGGGCAGGGATAGGCATCAGGGCATTGAGAGAGCCAGAGCTGTTAGCGTGACAGAGCCAGGAGGACCTGAGTCCTTCCCCCACCCTCTTATTTACCCTTCCTGGCAGTAAGGCTCTGCTTTAGCAAGGTGGTATGGCCCTGGCCAGGCTGTGTCTGTGCTTTGTAATGCTACAGAGGTGACGGCAAGGTAAGCTTCTCCACATACCAAGTGGATCTCACTCCTTCCTGGCCTCAGACGTAGTATGGAAAGGCAAACTGAATTCAGACTCTGTCCCCAGTTAAATCTTGGTCACCCTATTGGGTGTGCACCTCACAGCCCTTGTTTTAATAAGTGCTGAGCGATTAATTTGTGCCTTTCCTATTTACCTCAGCTAGTATTGACCTGAGCATCAGTGAAAGTAGATAATTGCAGTTGCTCACAGAGGAGCCTTAAATGAGTGAACACTTGTTGAGGCCAGTCTTAGTAACACGTGCAAAGTGTGAGCAGAGCCGAGGAAGTGGCCAGGCTCTCTTAACCCTTCTGTTAGCATTTCTCATGTTCCCTGAAGGCTTTTTTAGGTGTGATCCAAAATTTCTTCATAATACTTATGCCTGGAATCCAGGCAAAATCATTACACTGTGTTTTCCAGCCCTTTGCACAGGACGTAACCAGTGGATACATTCCACTATGTAATTCAACAAATTCCACAGTTTGTTGATTTTTGAACACAGCTTTCCAACAGAATCGGTGAGCTTTGCAAAATTACCTAGATGCAAGAGGCTCTGTTTCATCAATAGATTTGTAAGCAAGTGGTCTTCACAGGGGGAGTTACTCATTTGAGGGTTCAAATTAAACCAAGATTCTTTGCCTGAATTTACCATTTGTCTAATAAAAAAATGTTTTTTATTTGCTAACATTTCAAATGTGTCCATCTGTAATTAAATATAGCCTCTCCACTAAATACTAGGACATACCGCATACCTGTAAGCAATTAGAGCTGAGTATGTATTTATTCCTGTTGACTTTTCATTGTCTGATGCTCTAACTGTAGGATTTACTTAGGTTGGGTGTTCTGTTTGTGTTTTCCTGGCAACTTGAGGCAAATAGCTCTTGGGTAGAAACAAGAATGCAATTAAACATGCAAAGAAGTGGCATCTAGTTGAATGAAATAATATTAAGTGTGCTGGATACATAAGCAAAAAACAGGCTTATCAGAGCATGTTTTGCATTCAGTGCTGGTTTATTGAGCAAAGGAAATGTTACCTGAAGCCAGCAAATTGATCTGCTTTATGGTCTTCATGTTCTTCTGATTTTATAACCAGCAGTTCTCTGCCTTGTCTCTCATTTTATTTACTGGAAATAAGTGTCCTGGTTTTCCAACTCCAGATTAACTTGTTCATTCAAAGCTAAAACAGCAAAGTAAGACGACGCTGTATCTGCTGCACGTTCCTTGTACTTCAGCAAGCTCTGGTGCTAGAGGCTTATCAGATGCCACTTTATTTTTTCCTCCTTGAGGCGGTGTTCTTAAAGGTTGGTTTTATAAAGGCAGAAATCGGATACATTTGGTAAAGGTTAACCATTGACAGTGGCACTGTATTTAATAGCCTTAGAGTGGAGAGCAAGGAAATTCATGTTGACTTTCTGTGGTGTTTTAAGTGTTCCTGCAGACTTTCTTTTCGGTCTTCCTGAAAGCTTCCCCTCTTGCTTATGGCATCTTAATGACTTTTCAAAGGATGAATAACAATTCTTTCAGAAAGTAAATCTGAGGAGCCATATGGAAAAAGAACTGGGCTAAAACTGGAAACTGCTCACCTGGGAAATAATAAAAAAAAAAAGTGTATTTTAGTACGCAAAGCATACCTCACTGGATTTTGCTAAATTGCCATTGCATTAGCACTGAATCGCAGGAGAAACACAGCATTTCACAAAGCAGATAAAACCAGAAAGACTTTACATTATTTCTGGGATATTACATTCATACAGGCTAAGGCATACTGTGCCAGCCTCCTTATTTTGTAATACTGTGGGTAAACCAATGAACGTGTACTTAATTTTTAATTGCAGGGACCATGTATTACCTCTACTGTGTGGGCCAAATCCTGCTCTCATTTGCAACAACTGAAATCTTACTATAGGCAATAATTCTGTGTGAAATGGCGGCATTTCAGCACTTGTTTGATGATACATGTTGTGACAGAAAACAAACCAAGAGTAGAATACGTGGCTCCTCCTTTCCCACTATCAGCATAGAAGTGGCATTGCAAGGATCTCAACAATGAAGAGCGGAAAACAGCAGCCTGTCCACTAAAGAAGAGGACATGTTAATTTTGTGCAGGTTTTTTGGGGGTCTATATTGGGTCAGGTGAGCTTCTGCCATCCAAAATCAATGCAGCTCTTATGGCAAATGATGCTTGTGCTCTTCTCTAATTCATCCAGAATTTGTCACCTTGGCTTTTACCTGCTGACTGCTGGGTTTGAGCAGGGCTGGGAATGGGGGATCCTGCCCTGCTCTGCTCCCGCTGAAAGCCGGTGGTGGCAAAAAATTATCATTGCCAAGAAGACTAGGTGGGGGCAGTAGATGTCTCTTGCTTTATGTTCTCCATGGGGCTTATTTAAAGCTGGCCATGGTAGACTTTAAACTGTGACCAATTCCATTTAACTTTTTGTATTGCCAGGTGTGTTTGTGTGTTTTCCAGTATTAATAGTGTTTAGTGTCCTAACTTGCTTCTAGGTCCTTGTCTGGCTTCCTCATAAGATGACCCAAATTTTGAGCTGGAAGCTCCCAAGAGCAAGGATTGTTGTCTGTGCATTGTCTATATGATGGTTTTCCTCTGTGTGAGCTTCTCAAGGACACCTACATGCAAAACATGTAAAACAGCAAAACTGTACCCTCATTGCCCTGTGCTCTGGAGAGACAAGTCCTCCAGGTACTGAAGCGCTAATAATTATACCACCAGCATCCTTAAAAGAGGCACCTCAGGTTCTCTTGAGCATTGCCTGGGGGCAGCAGGTGGTGTTCATGGTGAGAGCCACAGTACTCAAACTCTTCTGTAATGCTTTTCACACTCCCACCTCGTGGCTATTGAGGTGCATGTGGCTCTGATGAACGCCTCGGCATGTGGCACAGGGCAGAAGCACTTGCTGTAGAAGGTGATAATCATGTTTGCTTGCTTATTGTTGTCACAGCAAGGGGGAAAAGGTCCTAGCAAATAGCCTCTTAGCCTTAGTAGTCAGAAATGTTTGAGGTCTCCAAAATCTGACCTTTGTAAAATTGTACCTTTGCAGCCTACAGCACCTACAGGGCTCCAGAGGCTTTCTGTGAAAGAAAAGTTTGTTTTTTCTAGCCAAATCAGCCCTGCCTTGGTTCTCCACCATTGACTGGAAGAGAAAATGTGTTACTTTTCTGGAGCTACTGAGATCTAGCACAGGGTTTACCCTGTGCCAGAGTGTGCCAGTGATGCAGCGTTGCAGTGTCTGGGCAGCACAGGCTAGACCAAAATCTAATTCAAAGAAAAATACTATAAATCCAAGCAACTCTTAAAGTCAGCAGGTATTACCTAGGATTACCCAAAGGTGTAACTGCCATCATACCCTCCTTTTCTGTGTCCTGATGTCAGAGCCAGCAAAACGTAGAAGCATAGAATTATTAAGGTTGGAAAAGACCTCTGAGATCATCTAGTCCAACCATCAACCCAACAACGCCATGTTACTACACCATGTCCTGCAGTGTCACATCCACACGTTTTTTGAACACCAAAAAAACCACTTCAGCCGTCCCCGTCATCCCTTTGGGTGTGTGGCACAATGGAGCCCTCCTGCCCTAGAGATGCTCTCCGGGGACCTGGCTTCTCCTGTTGCCTCCGTCCGCCTCGCGCCACAGGCTGCCGGCCTACCTGCCCTCAGCAGGACTAAATCCCCTGGGACAAGCCACATCGTGCATCACCTCTCCGGCAGCGGTACACTTATAAAAGGGGGGGATCACTCGTTGCCATGACAATGAGCCTGTCGGGATGAACATTTCTTTCTGCGAACAGCAATTCAAAGCTTGAAGTGATGCTGCTGCCTCCCCATGCTTATTAGTGCCACGTGCAAACAGAGCTGGGCAAAGCCTTGGGAAAATAAAGGGGCAGGGAGGGAAAAGCCGTCTGGTGCTGCACTCCCTTCACCTCTTGGGCTTCAAGCAGCGGGGAGGGCGATTACTTTCTGCCTCTTTGTTCCTGGCTCTGGTGCAAATCAAATCAAGCCTCCCTTCCCCCAGCAAAGCTCGTGCTAAGCTGGAGCACGCCAGAGCGAAAACGGATTAAAAAGAAAAATCATCCTTGCGGCAGCGGATGAAGAGGGTATAAATCAGCGAGATGGAGGGTGCTCTGCCCCAGGGCTGGTGCTCACCGCTGCTAACGAGGGGCTTAAATCAATACGGCTGGGGAGACCTGGGGTACCTGCCAAACCCTCCTCTGCCTTCTGCGCCTGTGACACCAATGGGCCGAGAAGGGCAGCGGCCAAATCTGCTGCGGGTGTGAGAGTCCAGGAGTGTGGGATGAGCCAGAGCTGCCTCTCGCCACGCTGGAGGGAGCTCCTGAGACGGCGAAAGTGCAGCATCGTGCTCCAGCCCTCACAAGTCAGAGCCCAAAACGATGAAAGAGGGTTATATTTCAAGATGCTTTTAATAGCTGATGTTGGAAGACAGGCTGTTTCTTTATAGGTTTTAGATGTCCAAAGAGTTAGGTTTATTCCCCCTGTGTAAGTAAGTCTTATGTAGGTTGTAAACAGTCTTATATAGGTCTTGAACTTTTTTTTTTTTTTTCCTTAACTGCCTATATACAGAATCTGACTTTCTTGGAGCCATGTGACCCTGGGAGCTGGGGGATTGAATTCCTGGGTTGAGGATGACACAGCTTTACACTGTCGATTATCCTTTTCCCCATCAGCTGTCCCATGAACCAGGGCTGGCACAAACACAGCTTGGCCGGGGGCCCTTTCAGCCAGCCCCATCAACCCAGAAATAGAGTGAAAAGTTGGGATGAGCGAGCGAGGGCCTGCGGGTGAGCCGAGGTGGGGACTGGGGCCCGGGACATGCTCCTTGCTGTGGATGGTGCTCAGAGTGCGGCTGGTGTCAACGCCGACAGGTCACTGGGCAAAAGCATCTGCAGAAAGAGGGGGGGTTTTGCAAACAGGGGCAGAAAAGCAGTGGGGCACCAGTGGACTGGGGAGGAAGATTACCAATACAGTAACAAACATCCTTGCTTTGTGCAGGGCTTGGCTGCCATTGAAGCGCGGGTGAAAACTGGTGAAAACCTCCAAGAGATGAATGCAGAATAAGGACAAGTAAAACCATATCTTTCTTGTACTGGTTAAAGATTAACTGTGTTTTCCTCAGTTCTTGTTTCTATTTGCTTCAGCCATTGGGTGCTAAGCACTGGTGATAAACCCAAAAGGCTCCATCCTTTGTGGAGGGGTGTCCCCAGAGCACCTGGGGCAGCGAGGCTCAGAAAGGCTTGTAGTGCTTGTACCTGGGGTGGGAGACCCAAGATAACCCCACAGCAGTGCCGAGCAGACGATGAAGGGGGGTCTTGGCTATAAGATGTGATCCGTAACCAGAGTCTGATGTGATGCTGAAGGACTCTCAAGCCATGGACAGTTGGATGCGGTGTTCCCAAAAGGCCTTGAAATACAAAGAGCCAGGACCACGCTCCTCAGAAAATGCTGTTTTTTCCCTGGTGGTGTTGTGCCAGCAGGAGTGGATTAAAGGAGGATTCCCTTATTTGGGAAGGGGGGACTCCTTAATCCCCAAAGCCTGGATTTAAAGATTCTGGAGAGAGTAATCACAGCCAGATGGATTAGCATCTGCTAGGGAACCTGGCAGAAGAGGGCAGCGTGGCACTGCCAACCCGGAGGGTGGTCCTCACCCTTGTTTGCAGCTCCTTTTTCCAGGCCTGTGTTTTAGATGTACTCGGACACTTGAAAACACAAAATCCACAGAAAAGATGACATTAAAAAGAGCATTCCCCCACTCAAGTCATAGGTGGTTTCCCACAAGTGAGAAATGTTTAAAACACAGCTGGGGTAGGTGGCAAATAATTGCGGGGAGGGGGGGGGGGGGGGGGTGTTTTTTCACAAGTGTCTTTAGTATTGCTCTCGCAAGGCCTCTGCCATAACAGAGTCATCCTTTAGCCAGAAGAAGGAAAGGAGATGCTCTTTGACAGAAACTAGCTGGTATAGGGCCATCCCCATGCTGCCCAGAGGTGTGTTGGCCTTCAGCCATGCGAGGAAACGCGCAAGTTATTGCCTCGGTTGTGTGAGAAGCCTTGAAACCAGAATTAGTGGTGGTGTGGCCCTCCTTTTTTCCTTACTGTGGCTCGTGCCGTCAGGGGGCAGACCATGCTCTGCTTTTCCCCGAGTATACCATACCCAGCCTTTTCAGCAAGGTGCGACTTCTTTCTTGTTTATTTATTTAAAACCCAATCTCTAAACCGTGGGATTTCTGTACAGATATAGTACAAGTGAAGCATTTATCCTGGCCAAGGCATATTCCTGCTGGGATATCCTGCAGGAGAAGTGGACTGTATTGGCTTTTCCAACTGGCTTCAGGTATCACTGCAGCGGCACACGAACTCAGTGGTGTGTGTTTATTTGGCAGGAGGCAGTTGCCTCAAACCGAGTGCAGATAAGCTCCCCGACCAGTTCACCATTTCAGATTTAAAACTGCATTATTTATTCAGACAGGAATTTGTGGCAGCAAACCTTGCATCCTTTTTTGCATCCTCCCTCATCAAGAGGAAGGACAATGGCATGCTTGATGAGAGTTCCAGAGAGTTCCCTGTGCCCGTCGTGCCAGCTGGGCTCGGCCAGGCTGGATGGTGAGGTAAGCAGAGATAGGCAAGCGCTGGCTCACCCACCTTGGGCTTGGAAACTGGAGCTTCGGGCCCTGCTGCATGTTGTTTTCTTGGCTGCATTCTTTAGAAGTTCCCTTTGGGCAATATTGAATCACCTCTCTGCATGCTGCCCTGTGATGGGGCTGGTGCTGCTCTACCCCAGCCTTGCAAGTGTGGCTCATCAGTCACCTTGGCTTTCAAGTCTAATGTGATCATCTCCTATGGCTAAATCAGTCTGCTTTGTATAGGCCTTTGCTTTCAGTTTTCAGACCCTCTGGATCCTTCTCTTGCAGGTCTTTGTTATCCCCATGATGTTCTTCTGGCTGGGGAAGGTTCAGTTTAAAGACCTTTACTATTTCTGTATGAATCCATCCTCTGAGAGAGATGTCACCGATCAAGTACATATAAAGAGTGCAGTGAAAGGAAAGCTATGTAATATCAGAGCTACCAAGAGCCTGATGCCCTTTTGCTTAAGTCACCGAAACAGACTGCAGAAGAGTAGGGAGCTATCCCGATTTTCTAAAAATTTCCAGCGTGACTTTGCACTGGACAAACTGTTTCAGCCCAGATCCTCTTTAAGGCATTCATTGCCTGATTTTCAAAAGTGTTTATATATAATTATATAAATATGTCTAAAGATCTGGTCCTTGAACTCTCCCTTTGCCATTCATTGCTGAATTGAGGGTTGGCGTTTTCTCCTCTCCCTCCACTGCACCGGCTCAGCCACACTGATGCAGAGGGTGATTGCTGTTAGCCTGCCATCAGTGCCCAGTCTCGGGGAACTCTGCTCTACCGAAACGGCGTGGGCACGTCTACCCGTGGAGCACGGCAGAGGAACATCCCAGGTAGTGTCTGGCACAGGATGCTCCATCGGCAGGACACCCGCTCCCGTGCTTGGATGCCACTGGGCTGAGGTGCCACATGCTCCGCGTTGGCAGACCTGCATGACTGTGGGGTTGTCGGCCTTTTTTCCCCACCCTCCTGGGCCGTGCCATATTGAATTGAATTCAGATAGTGGTTTTTTGCTAGAGACCGTGCCACGGCTCTGGGATGCCTGCTCCTACAATTTATCTATTCAATTTAAATGTTGCCAAGGAGCCGTGTTAACCGCAGCCTCTTAAAGGGTGAAAATCCTTTCTGTTGTTGAAAATTGACTGTATGCAAGTCTCTGAGGACCAGCACCGGTTTGTACCGTATACCAAATAGGAGCAGTGGTCTCAGTCTGGTTTCTAAATCAGGTTGGCTGACATTAGTGAGGCAAGAACAGCAAACAACCTGGTGCTCTTCTCCATCTGTGCTCAGAGGAGACCCAGAACGGTATCAGCAGAAGGGCTGCAGGGAGAGAACAAGGTGTCCTGGCAAACCTCTGTGTGTGTACACAACAGCCAAGAGAAATCCCTGTTTGCAGCAGGTTGTTTTCCATTTCCTGCACGTGGCCATCATCGTAATCGTAGCATACAGGGTGCTCAGAGGAGATAATGCCCAAGAATAACAACTAATGAGGAAGAGTGGGAGAGAGAAGATGAAGAACTTTTTATTGCTGCCGTATGCTTTAAATCCCTTCATCACTCTTGCTATAGTTGCAGTCAGGAATTGCTTTAACGTTGGGAATTTTAGTGCTGCTTTAAGAGAGCCAGATTAGTAGTGCCAAGGAAGGACGCCTGCCCGTCCCTGGGACGTCTTCCCAGTCCTGCCTGTGCTCGAGATCTCATCAATGCATCCTGCTGACTGCTGGCACCTTCCTGGTTTTTCCACCTTGATCAAATCAATGTCTCTTCCCAGAGCGTAAACAGTCCTTTGATTTGAAAACAGCCCATGAAGATAAGCCCAAGAGTTGTTCTTCAGGTCCCAATGGGCATCTGGTCTGCTGGAGAATGTCCTGCTGAGAGGGAGGAGGTGGACGACAGCCCACGTCGGGGGTCTCTCTGAACCTGCCGCACTGGTTTGAGCATCCTGCGGTCCCCCCGCCCTGCTCAGCACAGGCTGAAGCTGATTTTTAAGTCAGCACACGGTTGGGGAAGGAAGGGAGGGCAGTCTTGGCAAAGCCACGATCCCGTTTGCTCTGATCATTAAAGGTCATGAGGTAGCTCCGTCTGTCAGAGGAAGGAAATGAACACTGGTATCTTCAGCAAACTAATTTCAGGCTTGTACCAATTCCCTTTTCAGTTTAATTTAATCATCTTCGGTGTCTGATTCTACAAACACGGCTTTCTACTGCTAAACCTTTGCTGCATATTAGCAGAGAGGCAGCTGGAATTTGAATTTGATTTTGACTATAGTGAGAAACCTTATATTTAGCACTTGGCAAATCTCTTGAATGCAGGAGCACATCAGTATATAAATGCAGGTTGCTTTGATCAGTGTAATTTTGGAGGCTTAAGTAAGAGAGAGAGAATATAGGCCAGGTACCGATACTCATAAAGGAGCTATAGAAAAATATTCTACCAGGTGATCGTAATTACACTACTCTACAATATCAGCCTACCTAGAATTTACTGCAAAGAATTGTTTGTAGTCGAAAAACGCTTTGGGTTCCAAAGTGATTCTACTGCGGTCTTTTGTAGTCTGCAATGTAAGGGTCAGGTAGAGAAACATGTTCTCTCAGATGAAGGGACTGCCGAGAGCAAAGAATGGCAAGAGCTGGACTAACCCAGGGTCACGATGGTGGTCAGGAAACGCAGAACAAGCCGAAATGGCAGTGGGATAAACTGCCTGCTTTCACCCCTCTTCTCCGTCGGGCAAAACTCCTGCTGGCTTCTTTGCTGCGTAGGATGCCAAACTAATAGTCACTCTTGGCATTAAAACATGTGTAGGACTCAGGATTTGGCCATATGCTCTAACAAAAGGAAGTACTTTAGTTTGCAGCTTGGGGCTGGAGCTGGAGGCGTTCCCAGCGATTGCCTCTTCTGACAGCTCGCGTCCCTTTGAAACCCGTCCAGTTTTGAAAGGAGCCGCCTCTGACCCTGCTGACTTGGCAGGAGCTCGCACAGATGTACGAACCCAACTGTGCCGCCGTAAATTCTGGGTCACTCCCTGGACGTCCCTGGGGTCTGGTTTTCTTTTGGAGTTGCTGTTAGAGGGAGGAGTACTTGGTACCTGCTGGGTGGAGAGCAAGGCCTTCTGGCAGCTGGCAGGGTTGCCTGCGGGCTCATTGCTTCGTAAGAAAGACTTTGATTTTTAGAGAGAGGTTTCCCTTTACACAGCAAAAACAACTGGTGCTAGAACTTAGGAGTACGTGGTTTTGAGAAGGAGCTCAGGTTCTGCTCTCAGCAGAAAGAGATAAAAAACTAAGGCAATAGCAGTGACTTTGCTCTTCAAATTTGCATGGGCAGAATAGAAAATGGAGCTTGGATGAAAACATTATCATCAGTGTTGTGGGCAAGATAGCATTCGCTGCCTCCGGAAAAGCAGTAAGATGAAGAAGTGACTCTTCCTTCCCGTTGCCTCTGCTGGCTTCTGCCTTCCAAGAAACACCCTGAGCACTTTGATTTATTGACGTGCTGGGAAAAGGCAGTTAAGTTTTCCAGTCAGCCAACCCTGTGAGTCCAGATCTTCTGACACGGAAATGAAAAGGGAGCCACCCTGTCTCTTGTGTGTGAGGAAGAACCAGTATTTTTCAAAGCACTGTTGCGTGATAGTGCTCTGGGACTTCAGATCTGATGGTTGCTCGTTCTCCTGTTTGGGGTGGTGGCTACCTCTACCCAAAGGGTTGGAGCAGATGTAACTTCTCGGGGAGCTTCACCAGGAGATCTCCAGAATCGCAGGGTTCGGTCTGTGTTAGTCCCCAAACCCACCGTTCCCGGGCATAGCTCAGAGGACCCGACCTGGAAGGCTTGAGCACGCATCCCTCTTCCACAGCTGTTGCGCCAAGAGGCTATTGCCCGCTATCAGAGGCTGCAGCTCCTTGCAACCTGTGATGCCTTCTGCCCTCTAACCCACCACCGCCAGCGGGTGACCAAGCGAGCATCAGCGATGCTGCAGAGGTGGTTTTTGCACCATGGCTCCAGAGCGAGAGCACAGGAGATTTGATGCCTTGCAGCTTTTCGCTCTTCGGGCCCGTAGATCACTGTAGCTGGAGATGGTTTGTCTCATGGTGCACAGCTGACTGCGGGCCAGTTGGCAGCTGCTGCGCAGGGAGGCCTGCGCTAATAGCAGAGTTGGGGTTGATGCACAGCCTCGCTAAAACGGATTGACAGATTTGCAGAGAGCAACTTTCATGCATCCCATATGTTTCTTGGCTTCCTCTGGGTAACGTAAAAAGAGAGGGGGAAAAATCTTTCATTGGAAGAAAGTACGAGTATTTGTATACTTGGCTATTTTTAATCATCTCTTTCTCCCCCTCTAGCTTGACCTGATGTGGTCAAAAAAGAAAAAGGGCTTTGATTAATCATTTTAGAAGCATGCACAGACGTATTAAGTAAATACAATTTCCTGTGACCCTAACAGCAGGCACAGGAAAGTTCCAATAACAATCGAGAAGTTCTGCTCTCTCAGAATGGCGGCCCTGACTTAGATTGTCAGAAATATAACACTCCTGAATGGCATGGTAAGTGCCATGTACTCTGATTTACACCTGAAAGATTTGGCCCGTTAACTATAGCAGAACTTCCCAGGAAGTGTGAAATTTAACCTTAAGGTCAAATAAGAACTTTTTGGAGCAATGCTATTTTCACTTCTCTCTGTTTCATTTAGGCAAACACGTGCAGTACAGACCATCAGTCCTGATGAAGTGCCATTGTTTAATACAGAGAAAATGCACATTCGATCTAGTTTGCATTTGCTAAAAACTGTGTTATTGATTTGATAATATATTTTTCCTCAGAAAAAAAAAATCTGCAGTTATTTATTCATTCTTGCCCCTTGTAGAGCTCACTACCATCTGTTTTTCTTGGCTTTCCATCACCTTTTTTTTTCCCACTTGTTCTTCTCCCACTGTGCACCACTGAAGGACTATACTATACATTATCTCATAGCCAAATTATGCAGGGTATTGTAAACATGTTGTAAACTTTGCCAGCTGCAAAGTCAAGGGCTCTGAGAGATTTTGCTAAGCACTGGAAATGCTCTTTGAAGAAACAAGGCAGACTTTTGGAAGCAGATTTGCAGGGCAGCATGACACAGAGGTGTAATACTGCTCTTGCAAAATGCTGGGGGAAGAAAAGGAGCAAATAAACATGTTCTTGGATCCCTGGAGCTTTATCATAAAGGCCAAGAAGTCCCTGAAACAGTATCTACTCAGCACCCACTCACAAGACACAGCCGGGCTCCTGTGTGCAGATGCTGGGACCCATAGGCTTTGTGCCTCGGCAGGTGGTAACAGGGATTGGAGCCTGATACAGCCCCAGCACCGCCGTTATTTTGGCCAGGACAGCACCATGCTCAGGGCACGTTGCAGGACTGAAGCCCCTGCACGTCCCGGTGTTATCTCCAGCGCCGGAGCAGCCATGTCCTGCAACCAGTGTCCTGGGAGGTTGCAACCCGCAGGGTGTGTCGTACTCTGCGTTGCAGGGTTACAGCCCCATTGCTGCTCGCAAAATACAAGTTGAAGGAGAAGAATCATAGATGTGTGAGGATAAATCTGTGTAAATCTGCAAGAAATATCCCTAGAAAGAGATCTTTGCATAACTTTTGATAGTTGAACAATAAGGATATTGGCAATAGCAATACCAAACATTCCAGAAATTGTGCCTCAAAAACAGATAGTAACTTTAAAACTGCCTTTATGAGGTTTAATATCTGATGTCTTTGTCTGTCCTCTGGTGTCTGATCTTGGTGCAGTGAAGGTCGTGCCTTCAAGCCTTCATCCCGTGGTACACTTCCAGAAAGGGCAGAAATCTCCATCTGGGAGACACACAACTTGAGCCCAGGAGCTGGGAGCGCAGGAGGAGCACTAGGCAGCACGGAAACAGAGATTACTGCCACCCGTGCAGACAGAGAGGCCATGGGGCTGTACCAATGCACTCTGCGGGGAGCAATCCCACATCCCCTGAAGTCAAGAGGACTAGGAAGCGATGTGGATTATAGGACCACAGGGAAGAGCCCGTTTCAGCAGACAGTGGGTATATAAAAGCCTGTACAGGCTGATGATATGTATACAACCCTCAGTGAAATGCAGTTTTCTACATTTGCTATAAATTCATGATGAATGTTTTTGTGGTCCGATTTTGACTGATAAGGAAAACAAAGACATCTTAAGTTTAGAGGTGATTTGAGATGGACCTATGAGAGTAACTGCTCTGGTACCAGAGATGTGGCCATTAAAGAGTGTTTTGGAAAGAGTCCAGGGGCTGGACAGGAGCACCGTGGTTCTCGGGGTGGCACAGTCCCGCTCCATCCAGCATCCTTCGGCCGTCCTTCCCGTGCAACAGCTTGAAGCCCTCGAAAGGCTGCTGGCCGCCAAGATGAATAGCTGGACAGGACATCTGTCTGCAATATTTAGGGAATTCAAACCCGCCTTTTAAATTATTCCAGCAATACTTCATCTTCCTCTCCAACAGTTAGCGAAAAGGCTCACAAGTTCAGTCGTACTTACATAATGTGGCTGTGAATATCCTATGACTTATTGCCCTATTCCTGCTATTTTTACAGGGTTAAGAGCTCAGGGGAGAAAAATTGCTTAGCTTGGTCAGATGTATTTCCTTCTGCAAAGGAAAGACGATGTTCTTCCAGCCCTGTAAGCATTCTTGTGAATTCTTATTTCTTCTCTGAAGAGTCTTTTATTACTGTTAGGGGCTTACGTTCATAGGCTTGCACTCGCATTAAGGGGCACTGATTTTAATGAGGGGCTTTAATCAACAATTTTCATCACGGTTTAAATCAGCAAGCAGGAAACACAAAATTGATTATTTAAATTAATCTCATTCTTCATTTGTACTTTTTAATAATTTTCCTAAGGAACAACTGAAACTTCCTCGCTGGAGCCTAGTGCTCTTTTTTCACTTATGATCAGGACATGCGATCACCGTATTTATTTAAGAATCTGCGTGTTAAATTTGAAGTTATTTAACACTTTTCATTTTATGTTCCAAACTGATTTCTGACACCTCTACTACATGACTAATTTTGATGTTAATTTGCGTCAAGGTGCATGGCAGAGCAGAGTAAGAAACATACATTAATTACCGAGCTCTAATTTAAATCACATTATAATCTTAAATATGATGGACAGATGGGGTAAGGAGAAGAGTACAGTTATCAAACCTTATTCTGCACTTGAAATGGACATTTTGAACACAGGAAATATTACCCCTTGACAGCAGGCTGGGCTATTTCTAATCACCAAATCCTCATAAACGCTCGTAGTGGGGAAGGTGCAATTGCCTGTTCGCTCCTTGATTTCAATCCCCAATGGTTTTCTCAGTCTGGAGCAAACTGAAGGGAAGGACACCTTTCTGTGCGTCCCGAGGAGAAACAGGTCTGTATGCAATGGACTTAGAGTCTCAAGAACCTCCTGCTCCAGGTGGTTCAGCAAACTGTTCAGTCACTGCAGGGGCTTGACTTCATCTAAGATTTGTAGGGGCTTATGTCTATTTATGATAACATTACAGCGAAACTTAGGCCATCATGTTCAGTGCCGTCAATTCAGTTTTAATTTAAAAATTATTTAATTTTAAACAAATAATGTAGTTAAGTTTTAAAAAATAATAATCCTAGGCTCTGATTTTTCTGGGAAAAGAACGTTTTGCATTTTTCATCTTCCTTTCATTTGCATCAGCTCTAGCTCAGCGCAGCTGCAATGAGTTGGGGGTCTGTATTTCTGATTCGTGCTGTTGTGTGTAAGAATAAGCCGAAAGCGAAACGAACCTTTCTTGAAAAGCTTTGGGGTATGTGTATATACATCTATTTTTCAGATTGTACAGATTAAATAGGCAAGTTCGCCCTTCAGGTAGTTCAGTTGACTTTACTGGAGAAACTAACGTCTGGTTTCTTGTTGGCTTCAACCATGACGACAGAGGGTCTGGAGCGCTCTGGGGATACACAGGATGGGGTTTTCCAATGCCGATCGATCCATCCACCTCCCTTCAGCGTGTGTCTCAGCAGGCTCATGCTACTGAACCTCCCTGCCACCCCTTCTCCCAGCACCACGCGGGATGCCGGGGGATTATTGCTCCCTCCCTCCCGCCCTCGACGCTCTTGCAGTGGTGCAGTGCCTCTCTCCCAGCGCTGCAGTTTGGCAGTCGTCAGCCCATTTTGCCAATTCACTGAGGCAATTTCCTCCACATCACGCTTGCGACTAAAGACAAAACAGCAGAGGCTTGATTTCTCTTTTCCCCCTGCCAGAAGCCATACGTACCATGCCAAGACGTGACACGCAACACCTTGCCTTACAGACACACGTCATTTATGCTGACTCAAAGCAGGGAAACCTTCGCTGCCTCGTCCCACGTTATTTCTAGTCTGATTTCTAGCCACGGAAAGGCTTCAGCTTCGCAGTGAGGTCTACGCCCAAGATTTTTTAAAATTATTTTTAAGGTAAAGTTTTATCCTGGTTGGTTTTTTGTTGATCGTTCTCCCCTGCCCCCCGAAGCCTGAACACCTTTCAGTGACCACCAATCTCAAATAATGCTTCTGGCCACAAAACCCACGGCAAACCGATGGAAACCAGGAGCAACAGAGCAACTTCAGCACTAGCACCCACTCAGGGTGGCCCTAACCAGATGGGGCCTGAATTTCACATTTAGGGGTTTGAAATCATGGCCCTGGGGTTCCGAATAGCTTTATGCCCTATTTTTGGCTGCGCTCATCTGTGCTCAGTCTCCTTCCCAGCAAGGAGCACCTTCTCATGCTGGTGCTGCCCACTGCTGCCGTGTCCGGGTTTTTGAGGCCGGAGCAGGCGCTTTGCCAGCATGGAACACCATGTACTGTCAAGACCAAAGGGAACTCGTTTCACCTTGCAGGGTTAGGTAGAGCAGTGATTGAGGGGAAAGTAAAGAAAATAAGGTGGAAGCAAACATTATGGGTAATGGAGGAGCACATTTCTGATGGTTTGTTGTTGTTGTCGTAATTGTTAATGTAGGGGTTTTTTGTACATGCAGAAGCCTGTTTAGACCTCGGGCAAGCGGCTGAGCGCCACTTTGCCCGTCCCAGCACGGCCGCCCCATGCGGCTCCAGACCCTTATCTTCAAGCCGTTCCTGTCGTATCCTCTCTGCTCCCGCTATACGGAGTGCATTTTAATGCGAACGTGCGTCAAAGAAACTAGAAATGACACTTCATTCGATATCATTAACCATGACATTGCCCCTCTCCCATGCAGGGCTGTATCAATCAAGCCAGCTTCAGGTCTTTTCTTCCTGGGGATCTTCTGCTGCAGGTGCCTCCGAAAAGCATTTTGCCGTCCATGCGCTGTTTTTCCCGGCAGGGATGGTTTATGGCCATCCATGAGCACACACCATCAGCTCCCTCCTGATTTAGCACGTGGAAGGACCGATATGTACCTTTATTAAGGGCAACCGTAACCTTTCTTACGGAACGTTATTTCAAAATGTAGGCTTAGAGCGGCTTTCGGAGGCAGGCACAAATTGCTGGCGCTAATACAGCTAAATTACAGGGGATACACGGCCTTTGGGTGTTGTACTTCTCCGACGGCTTCCTTCCACCGCTTGCCTTAACCAGATTTGTTCCCAGCGCCTGGCCATTGCTCAGGGAGAGCTTGGCACAGCTGTTTGTATGGAAAAAAAAAATATATATATAAAATGCCCAAGGTCCAAGTGCAGAAGGAAGTGGGTGGGTGGATGCATGGGTGGATGAACGTATATATGGGTGGGCATGTGGGTGGATGGGTGTGGATGGGAGCATGGATTGGTGCACGGGTGGGTGGATGTGTTGGTGGATGGGTGCATTGATTGAGGTGTGGGTCGTTGGATATATGGGAGCATTGGTTGGTGCATGCATGGGTGCGTGCACGATTTGGTGCATGCGTGGGCAGGTGCGTGCATGTATGGGTGCATTGTTTGGTGCATGCATGGGCAGGTGGGTGCATGGGCGCATCAGTCGGTGCATGCATGGGTGGGTGCATGCATGGGTGCATTGGTTGGTGCATGCACAGGTGGATGCACAATTTGGGGTATGCCTGGGCAGGTGGGTGGGTTGGTGCATGCACGGGCGGGTGCACAAGTTGGTACATGCATGGGCAGGGGGGTGCATGGGCGCATCAGTCGGTGCATGCATGGGTGGGTGCATGCATGGGTGCATTGGTTGGTGCATGCACAGGTGGATGCACAATTTGGGGTATGCCTGGGCAGGTGGGTGGGTTGGTGCA
>VZTL01000062.1:228940-240551 GCA_013400535.1 Scopus umbretta
TTTTTTTAATGCATCTAAAGGGTTAGAAATGCCCGCAATCGACTCCATTCTTCTTTCTGTGTTCATTAGCCTCAGATCGTCGTAGCTAAAGAAATCCAGCTGCATAGTGACTGCCGTGCTTGAAAAACGCTCCCGACTCGGACCAGAGGAGCGGTGCTTTTTTCTTGGTATCGATCAGACCTTGAGAATTTCTTACCAACCCGCCAGCAGCACGCAGGCTGCCTTTCTTCCTCTTTGTTACACGCCAGCCCTCTGTTAATGTAAAGAAACAATGGAAATCTTTTTTCCTCCCAAATATTCAGCGTTAGACCAAATGGGCTGTCATTGTCAGTAAGGATAAAATTCCTACCAACTCCGGAGGGACCAGCAGTGAGACCACCCTGCTGGTAGCCTTTCCCTTAATCTTAGTATTATTGGTTTTTTCCACATGCTTTAGCATTTGCAAAATGAGGGAGGAGAGTTGGTACCTGTGTTGAGACGGATCTCTGTGGTCTCTGCTGCCCAGACAGCACTTAGGGAATCATCGCTCCTAATTTATTGCCTTGATTATACCGTGAAACTTTAATTAACACTGCTTAGGACCGAAGTCGGGAGCTGCGCTCCCCTGCCCCGCGCACAAGCCGGTGTTGATGGCTGTGAGCATCCCTGCCGCTGTTGGGGACGGACCTCTTGTTGCATGGAGCATGCATCTGGAGGCGTTGGGGAATCGCTCTGGCTGTCTCCTGAGGATGATGCTTCCGATGCAGAGGGTGGGTTCAGTGTCACTTGCAGGGCTCCCTGGTCGTCTGCACCCCGGGGAGTGAGGTTGAGCGGAAGCTGTAGAAGCTTTTCTGTCTCAATTTGAGGTTCACAAAATGGCCCTTTGCATTGCTCCTTTCTTCCTGCTGACGGGTTGCTGTTCGTGCTGCGTGGCAATGACTACAACGTTGATCCCCCCACGGTGAGCAGCTGCTCTCCCGCTTTGCAGGTGGGGATGGAGGGACCTGGGCAGGGCACCGCTTTTGGAGCTGCTGCCGCTGTGCCGGGTAAAGCTTTGGGAGTTACTCATTGTGGTTTGCCTTACTGGCTGTTTCTGTGGTTTAGTCACTGTTTTTCGGTTGTAGCTCATTTCAGGTTGACAGAAAGTCTTTGTTTAGTGTGGAAGTATGTTTTTGTGCCATCAGATGTATTAATTGGAGATAAAATGAGTAAAAATGTGGTTTGAATCGAGGGAAAGACTCACTCTCATGCTGAAGGTGCTGAAGCTAAACTTTCTTCTTTCTCTGGCTTCAAATGCTTTTACAAATGGTTTTGATCCAGGTGAAACTGTGCTTTCTAGCACAGTTTAATTTTCGTCAGGAGATTTTAAACCAGTCTGCCATAGTCCTGCTTCCCCTTTGTGCNCTTTTTCTTCCCCGCGGGTTTTTTTTTTTTTTTTTTCCCCAGACATCTTCATCAATCACGAATACTCACAGAAGGTGAATATGTGGCTTTCAGTGAAATCTCAGCACCCCGATGGCTGATTCTAAAATGGAAATGTCTAACGAGCAAGGTGCTTGCAAAGCATTTTATTTCCCAACCATTATTTGCCAAAATAACAGTTATTTTGGCAGCTATTACTTTGAAAACTATTTGGGAAATAAAATGCTTTTGAAGAAACTTGCTCGCTAGTGTCAACTCCTGCTGTCAATTGGCCGAGAACAAACTTCTCGTCGTGCTAGTTAACAACAGTTACAAGTTTTGCCTTATCTTACCGGTACTGTCTCTGACCCCAGATTTAGTACTGAAATAGAGGAGGCAAACTGTTCTTCTCGTCACCTGTTGGGGCACATAATGTGGGTTTAAAGCTGTTTCAAGGAGGACTCCAGCTCACGTGGCTGAAGCCCAAGAGGTGAGGCTGGCACAGATCTGTCATGGGTACTATGCTGTTTCAGGGAGGTGTGGAAAAAAGAGGAGGAAAAGCCGAGCAGAAGAGCGCCTGCATCTGTGCTCCTCCTCTCTGATCACCCTCACATTTGACACTTAAATCCAATTATTGCTTTGAAGCTGCTCCAATTAAGAATCTGAAGCATTTGGTGTCTACTTGATCAAATACATAAATTCACTCCGGTTTCACTAGTTTACTTTGCAAAAGCTACAAAGAGAAGTCTGCCGCGTGGTATGCATTGAAACTGCTAACAGGTGTCTGTGGGTACCAGCAGCTGAAGAGTTTCTGAAATACGCATAAAGCTCAAACAAAAAACCTCTTGCTAAAATACCTCTTTGGGATATCCTGCTCGTGGCGTTAGCGTCTCTGACTCGTGGTGCTGTTTGGCCATCCTGGCGGGGTTTCTGGGGCTGTTTCTGCTTCGCTTCTTGCTGAAGTCAGTGGAGTTGGTCTGCTGGGTCTGCTGCAGGCTTTGGCCAGGGTTCCCCAGGTTTCGGTGAAAGCCGAGCGAACCCTTTGCCGTCAGGGTGGGATGGTTGGTGACTGCAGCCAGATAAAACCAGAAACATCGCGATGGAAACTTAGCATGGCTGATATCCCTCACACCTGGAGGGCATACACTGTTTACCATCTTCCAGTTGTACTCTATTATTTTTTTTCTATTAATTCTAATCTATTAAATGTTTCCATACAATCTTATTACTCTCAATAGCAACTTGAGGCGTGAAAGGTGCTTTATACAACTATTTGCTCAGAAAATGGATGGCACGACCAACAGACCCTCGGTTCCTATGGCTTCCTCCTCTGTAGCTTCTCGGGCATCTGGTATGGGTTTGTCTTTTGCTCGGTAGGAGCTTCATAGGATATCTCCCTTCTCTCTAGATACAAGGCTTGATATTTTTGAGACCACTTCCCCCCATTAAATTCAGCTTTGGCTGGTGATGCGGTACGGCAGAGTGCACAGCTTGACTGCATTGGCTCCATTACCAACACAAGCTGGAAAGTTTCAAAAACATTAACAACTGTACACGAAAACCCAGTTAGTTATGAGGCCATTTAAAAGGAAACTCCCCCCTGCCCCATTTAGAGGAAATTTCAGTGCACTCTAATGATATTTAATATTCAGGTAACTCTAATTAAGCCTTTAATCCATTAGGCCATGGAGATTCAATGGGGACTTGCCGTTAGTGCGGGTGTTTCAGCCTGCCTGTCACTGAGCTCAGCAGGGCTCGGTGTTGCATTTGGAGGGCAGTCCCCACAACCAAGAAAACAAAACATTTTCTGTCAAAATGAGTGTTTAGCTTTTTTGTTTTTCTTCTTCTTTTTTCTTTTTTTTTTTTTTTTTTTTTTTTTTTTTTTTTTCTTGGGGGACAAGACTCCAGGNTTTTTTCTCCTGGGGAGAAACGGCTCAGAGGGCAGGAGTGTGGCCAGTCGGGGCTAAGACCTGCCACGGCGTTTGGTTCTTCCGTGGTTCAGCCATGCCTGTTGAAAGCAGCCGTCTTGCAGCCCTGGCAGAAAATGCTGGCTTTGAGCCACGTCTTGTGCCTTCAATGTTCGAGGATTATCCCAGTCCAAGTAGCCCCTGTGAGTGCAGCGGCGTGAGAAGCGCGTGCTCGTGTCACGTCGTGCAGAGCCAGCCACGGCATATGAAGCCGGCTATTTTGCATCTTTTCCAACTGTTTCTTTCTCCGGGCTGCCTAAGAGTGCTGCTGCTTTTGGAAGGTGCATCTGGTAGAAGTACAAAGGTAACTACATTTCGGAGCCGGCAGAGCTTGAATATCTTTTAAAATCAAATCAACAAAAGAAAAGCGTGTGAATCGAGTTTAGCTCTTCTCCTTTAATCGGCTGGGCTGCCGTTGCCCATTTCTGGCCTTTCTTATCCCCTAAGCAAAGCTTTTATTCAAGTATGAACTGTATATACCAATTAATATTTATATCTCACGAACCACCAAAACCGGGGTCCTAGTGGGGCTGGAGGCTGTAAGGATGCGCAGTTAGATGCGTTTTCACTCCGGGGAGCTTACGGTATACGGTGAGCCCATCCTGTTTGTGCATATGCCGTGTGCTGGGGTGAGGATAGCCAAAGCGTGCAGGAGACGAGTGGCATGACTTGCTCAGGGCATGCAGTGATGGAAAGCAAAAGTGAAATCCCGGCTCCCAGCGTCTTCCTTCTGGGCTGTCCTGGCTTTGCTCTGTGTGCCGGCTCTGCCCTTCGAGTTTGCCGCTAGCGAACGGCTCTGCCTGCAGCGGGACATGCCGCTCTGGTGTCACAGGGGTGGGAGCTTTGATTTTGCTGAACAAAGATGCTCATCCAAAAATAGGTTAAGCCAAAGAACTTGGATGCCAAAAATAGCAATAGAGATTTTCCTTTTTCTGACTGTGTTTTAGATTTATTGTTTCCTGCTGGAGGCAGCTGAAAAAATGAGAGAGATACTGCAGCTTTAGGCAAGAGAATAGTGGAAGTAGACGTACACAGTCACCTCTGATGGAGGACAACCACGTGTGTCAGGCACCGCTGTAGAAATACACAAGAGTACAAAATAACAATGTAAATAAAATTGTATAATGTCACTAAACCCCTCCCTCAGCAAAGGTTTTTGTTGTTTTCCTAGCAGTTAAGGTACCCCAGGAAGGGAAGGATGGCAAGATCCCCGGTGACAAAGGCAAGGACAAAAGAAATGCCAACAAACAAAAACTGGAACGAATAAATGCCACAAGAATGATCCTGGCGATAGCCCCTATAAACCTTTTGTTGTGACGTGCTCTGCTGCCTGTGACTAATTTGCTCTTCCCAAACTGGTGGCAGTAAAATCTGCGCGGTGGCTCTCCCCTCTGTCTTCATGCAGGTTGTTTAGGTGATAGTTGTTAAAACTTAACGTTTCTCTCCTGGGATTCTCCATAGAAATTCTTGTATCGTTAAGTTAAACTCCATCTTTCCCATTCCCCGAGTTCGATGCATGCACAGAGGACAGAGCTGATTACTTGCACTGCAGCTATTTAAAGCGGTGGGTTAAGCATGGAGCTGGAAATCAGGAGGCACCGCGGCTCTAATCCGGCTGTGCTGCTCGCTGAGCCACCTCTGAGAAGTTATTTAACTTCTGTGTGCCACTGCTTCCCTGGGGGTAACAGGAGGGATTATGCTAATTGCTTTTGAAAAGCACTTTCAGGTGTTTAGTTTTATTTTTTTTCCAAAGGTGCAGAACTATCCGGTCCTGATCTGAAGAGGCTAGATCTGTCCCAGGAGGCTTTTGGTACTTTACAGGATTGTGAAAGCCATACTCAATGCCTCGTTGGGCTGTTTGGGCCACATGAATAAATACATTTAAAAGATTTTTCATGAATCTTCTACATGCTACTCACAGAAGAGAAGGGCTCTTAAGATACAACTGAAGGACATAGAAATGGGATGGGATATGGTTCAAAAGGGTTGTTAGTGAACTCTTCATGAAATGTATGTAAAATGTCAGAATGCACAAGTGGTTTGTTTTTTCAACCGAATCCTGTCTTCGCCACAGAAACCTGGGTTTGCATCTATTAAACATGCGTAGAGCATACACACCTCTACACCTTGAGTGTAGAGACCCCAAAGGCAACAGATTTGCTGCATTTCTCATAGGCTTTGGAGGGTATTTGGTTTTGTGTTTTATAGAAAAGAGTGATTTTCTAGGCTGAAGAAGTAGGAGGGTTTTCCTGAGAGCGAGGTGAGCACCAGGTAAATGCGCCCTGAGCTGTGCCTCTATCCCAGATTTTAAAGCATGCGGGAAAGAATAACGGTACATTAATTTGTCTCTGTTGTACGACCTGAGCTCCTCTTTTCCAAATAGCAAAACTTCTTCCTATTTATGCTTTGTGTCACAGGGGGGAAAAAAAAAAAAAAAAGTCGAAGGGCAGGCAAACCCCATGGCTTAACTGCAGCTGAGACCAAAGCGTTAATGAAGAAGTTGTTTGTGGAGCACTGTGCTGTTAGTGGGGTGGCTGGTTGGGAGGCACCATCCACACCATGGGGTGTGCCGGCAGGGTTTGGGGAGGCAACATAGTACTGGGGATTTTATGTTGGAAACATGAAGTTTAGTGTGCTACCGGAAAGTGCTCCAGTGCCAAGGCGATGGCTGTAATCTAAGCCATTGGCTGCTCTAGGAAATCTCTGGGTGCTCCCATGTTTTATGTAGGAGCTTGAAATGATGCGGCCTAAAGCCGGGGAATATATTGCATCTTCCCAGCACGAGGGATATAGGCCCCGTAAGCATGTGTTGAGAGAGGCCTGGCTGCCTAAATAGTTGAGTGTTGCTATGGTGGTTGCAGGTGGTGATTGCATTTTAAGTTCTTGCTCTCTGTTCTGACGTTTTTAGGACAGTAAATGAAGGATGAGAAGTAGAAAAGCGAACAAATTAGAAAAATCCCGTGTGTGGATGTCTGTAATTGCATTTGTTTGACTTGATGGAAAGAGCCCCGTCCTACTGGAAGTCAGGGAGGGGTTGGCAACGAATAAAAGTACTTATTGCCAATAGCTCTCGTGCCAAAACTGAGTATTGATGATAGGGCTCAGCTTAAAGCAGATGGCATAATACATACCCTAAAGACCGCTCTGGGGAAACATGTGCAAAACCACGTGCCTTGTATGCCACGGAGGGTTTATTCCTAGGGATGAGACAGAAGAAACCTTCACTTGGAAGGGAGGTGAGAGTCGAGTCCTCATCCTGGGAAGCAAGATAAATGCTTTACCAAGGCAAGGCTTTTATTAAGGACACAAGCGTGTCCCTCGTTTTTCGTTATATTAGAGATACAATACTGGAATGGACCAAAAATGCAACATCCATCCCACATCTGTGCTTTCCCTACCCAGTCTCTTTGAGGACCAGCTCTTAACACTGTCAGGATTCACAGGGAGAGCGAGTAGGGCTTTTTCAAGTACTTAAGAAATACAAGGCACGAGGTAAATAATTTAAACACTGCTGCAGAGCATTGTAAGCTGAAAAGTGACTTGCAATCTCTGAACAGGCTAACAATAAGTGGAATTTTTTTCCTCTTCTGGGGGAGAGGAGTATGGAATGTGCCGCCAGTCAGCAGGGCTGCTTCCTTCCAAGAGAAAGATTTGTCATAATGACCTCAAGTTAAAGCCAGGGCTGCTTTCTTTTTTGGGCAATCCAGTCTGAATTTGGACATCACCAGTGTGACAGACCCCTGGGACTGCGTGTAGCATGAGAAACCCGATACCTGTGTGGCTCACAATTGCTATAAACTTCTGCTTGAAGAAGCATTTTGACTTTTTCCTCGGCATCTGGTAGGACTTCGTCCATGGTATTTTGTTGCGTTTTTTTATGCAACAACCTGATGCTGCTACTTGTGAGAGACCTTCAGCTGAGGGTTAAAGGGTTTCTGGGTTCCATTACTTTTGCTGTTTTTATTCTAACACAATTTCTCTTCCTGTTTACTTTGCTCTTTGGTATTTCTTTCTTACTGGTGTACCAGCATCTTGCTATTTCTTTTCCATTTCCAATTCTGTGTAAGAAAGAAAAACAGTTAACTGTCCTAATTTAGCTAGAAATTAAACTGCAACTATTTTTTTCATGGACTTAATGGGAAAATTGGTGATAATTGCTAACATGCTTTTTAAATACTTTTTTTTTAAATGGGTGAAAGACTGTCAAGCTGTCAATCAAGACAAAGATTGGATAATGCAACATTCCCCTGACAAGTTCCCTTTATTATATTCAGCATCTGCTTTGCTCTGTAAATTTGAGCTTCTCAAAATTTGCCCTCTAACATTTACTTTTGCCATCCTTTCTCAGTATTACTTAAGTCGTATTAGTATACCTGTACAGCATAGTCAAATAGATGTAATAATCTTGGAAGAAAATAACTCTAAGGTGTTTAACTTTAAGGCAGTATTGTAGCGTTCTTTAACATTTTTCCAATCTCTCACCCTGTTGCTCTGTGATGCACCCACCTGCCCTTGCTGAAGCCCATAACCAGCCTTGGGTGAGACTCTAAAATGTGCAGAGTCTGGCTTTATGACGAGCGTGTTAAAGCCAGGCAAGTGTGAAACTCTTGAGCTGCATGAACATCTGTGGTCCTTATGGACCGTTTCTCAAGACTTTGGCCTTTAACATTAGGGCATTTAGTTTTATCTTTATTTCCTTTTAAAGTAAATTTGGAGAGTAAATTGGAGTTTTTCTTGCAACCCCCTGATTCCAGAGGCATGGGGTTTTCAGAGAAACTGTTAAAACACCGAGATTTATAGTAACAGCAGATACTGGGGCATGCTGAGTAGCGTCTTTCCACAGTACCAGCTGCTGTTACATGGCTCTGGATACAAAGCACCATGAAACAGAATTAATCTCAGCTCTAGGCACCACTGGCATTGCATGTAAAGCACCACAAATGTACGAAACTGGTGCACAGCAGAACAGCCTTCCTTCCCAGACCATTCCCCAACCTCCAACAGTATTTGAAGGTTGGAAACCATTGCCTTCCATGTCAGCAGAAAGATCTGGAGGTAGCACGTCTGTCGCAGGATCCACTGCTCAGGCTGGGCAGAGGATGGAAAACCACTTCAGCAGTGTTCCCATCCTGCTGGGAGAGGAAATGCCAGTACCAGCACTGTGACATGACCAAGTGCAGCATTGATTTTGATGTAAATAACACTAAAAATTGCCATGATGTCATAGCAAAGCAGTGCAATCATCATGGCAAATGGTGAGAAAAATAAGGATGTGGAAATAACAATCTCCCTTGGCCCGCAGATAAATCAAAGCTTAGCCCTTGATCTCTCATTGCTCACTAGCCTAGAACATAAATCCAAGGGTTTGTCATTAAGCTTAATGGGTCATAAAATCTGGGCTATTTTGGAGGTAGTCGCAGAGATTTGCAGCCCAGGAAGAGAGCGGGCTCTAAGCCACTGGGTCTCGTGTGACTAGGTAAATAGCAAGCTTCAAATAATGCTATAAAGCTATCAAATCTAGTAACTAATGCCGTCAGGCAAGTGTTCGGAGGGGGGAGCCTCGCTGATGACAAGCTTGCCAGTAATGACCATAAGAGGCCCCAGTTCAGAAAGACCTTTTGATAACAAGTTTAAGTCCCTTTTGCTGGACTGGAAGTCAGGTAGGTGCATGCAGTGGCGTTCACGTGTCGCGTTTTTATTTTCTGCACAGCAATGCTTTCCTCACCGTGGGCCCAAGAGAGCAAGCAGCAAAAAGCAGAAACACCGAAGCAACCGACAACTCGCTTATTTTGTCATTGCAGTTTAAATATTTATGACAGCGCTTCACAGTGTGCTAGTAAATGCATGATCGCACATTATGTAATAGTCATAAAATTTTAGAAGTAGGAGACTTCACTGCTGCCCTTTGCTAGTAAATCTTTGCTGCCATCCGTAGCGAGGCAAGTGAAGGCCATGCCTCTCTTCCCCCAGTTATTCTATGTGAAATAGGAATTGGCTGTTTACTGGCATTTGTAATCACAAGGTTTTTAAAATTGCCATCTGTCTCTTACTCAGGCAAGATTTGGTTCAGGTCAGATTCCTGTAAAAGTTGAATCCATGAGTGAGCAGCAGGTCTGTGGTGTGTGCAGGGGAATGGATCGGGAGCAGCTCCCTCAGTGAAGGAGGAGGGGATATGGACTGTGAGTCTTTTGAGTTAATTAACAGTTCAAAGTAGCTTTTTTTTTTTTTTAAAAGAGTTGTAGAGTATTGATAACCATTTGTACTGTACTGCTCCAGAGAAAGGGGTTCTCAGGAAATTACGTGCAAAGTCACTTGTGCCTGGACTGAGGATATCTGAGGTGGACTGAAGTTTGGGATGGGTGGCATAGCTTCTGGGGGAATTTACTGCAAAACGCTGACAATGAAAACAGAAAGCTAATGTAGGCTTGACTTTACAACAGCCAAAAGAGATGAGTTTGGGGCAAGTAAGAAGGTAGCCCATCAAAGGAGGAGCCTGTCTAGGGAACCTTCTGTTTCTGGCTGCTGTCAGGTCCCTGTTGCCGTGATTTGGATGATGTGCCATGGCAGGATGGGGCACAGCCCTCCCCTCTCCGGCACAGCCAGCAGTGATCAGTGCTGACCATGGCTAGCGCTAGCCAAGAGAGGTCTGCGGCTTGGTCAGCAGGGGAGTATGATGGTTTTCCAGTTGTGTGGTCCCAGGTTTCAGTCCAAGGACTAACTAGGGCATCACTTCCTTGAGCTATTTTAGGATAAAAAGTCAAATTGAGTTAAGTTGGACTTCTGCACTTACAGAGGTGTGTACATTAGTGCCTTAATGAGTCAAGGAGAGATTCCCCCCTCTCCCCCACCTCTTAAAAGACAGACATTAGTAACCTGTGGTTAGTTATGTTTCAAAATTGCAGGAAAAAAAAAAAAAAAAGAAAAAGTAAGTTAAAGATGATTTATACGTGGCATAAGAGTGCTATTATCTGCCATGATGGCTTTTCTAGCGGTACTGTATGTGCTTGGGAAGGCACTTTGGGGATCTGTGCCAATAAAACCCAGCCTTGGAAGCTCATCATGTGAATGGATGAGAACTCAAGCCGCTAGCACGAACGATGAGCCAGCGTGTAGCGGGCTTTAAGGGCAGGTGGGATGCAGGTTGAAGCACAGGGGCTGAGGGCTGTGCAGGACTTGGGTAAATTCTTTGTACAGTCACAGAGAGATTAAATGTACAGCAGGTACCAGATTATTTATCTGATGTACACATGTGCGTTTACCAAAAACAATTGCTCGATGATCAAGACTGTTATTGTAGTCTTTACCAAAGACATCGTAAGGATGCCAAGTGGGAAAGTGAGACCTGCCAAAATCAAGAACTAACAGTAGAAGTTGCTGACTTTTAATTTTGAGCCTTTGCATATACAGGCTGCTCTAATTATGTGTGCTGTTTCATACATAAAATTGAGCATGGTGCAGCAGTCATTTTTTCACTTATTATATCTCAGTACCCACTGGTGGAAACTTCCAGCGCCTTGGCTGATGGAGGCAGGAGTCCCCAGACCCACAGAACAGCATGGGTTCTTATGGGATGAGACACACAGCCAAGTGGGCTCCCGGGCCCATCAGCGGACCCACTGTTCAGGCTTTCCCTAATTTCACATTTCTGGAGGCTGCGCTGGAAGACCTGGTGATAGTTCATTTGGTGCAGTTTGAAAAACAGAAGTTGTAGTGGGGCTTGTTGCTTTGCTGGGGACACCTGGCACACTACCTTGCTTTATTGACCCCAGTGCCTCTGCCCAGCAAAGCTTCAGTTTTGGTGCAATAAATCTGCAACGACTTTTCTTGAATTTCAGACCTCCTGCCTTTTGTGCTGGTGTGGGATCGGAGCCTGAAAATCTCCTCATGCACTTGAGAAAGGTGGTGGGACGGACGTACCACGGTTTTGAGTTTGGTCCACGAGATGAGTGTTGTTGCAAGATGCGGCTAGGTCTCAGCTCACTTCTATATTGTATCTGGCAGTTCCAAAATTCCCTGAACTTTGCTCTCTCCCTCTTCCATTTCTCTTTTCTAAGAAAGCATTGACTGTTTCTGAATGTTGCTGCTTTATATAGGCTCCTTTTCCTCCCCCTCTCACCGCTTGCTGCCTCTTCTCCTCCGTCCCAGTTACTAAAATCTCCTCTCCCCGATGCGTCATCTTCATAAGTAGCGCTCTCATCATCCATGAGCTGAAAACAGAGCACGCTCAAGGAAGAAGAAACAACCCCGACCTCCCCCCCCCCCCC
>VZTL01000062.1:247099-269978 GCA_013400535.1 Scopus umbretta
ATAAAATTGCTGTGAATTGGTTGTTTTTTTTTTTTTTTTTTTTTTCTTTTTCTTCTCCTCCAGTATAAATGTCTAGTAGCACCTACATTTCAAATAAGCCAAACCAAATTAGGACCTGTGAAGGAGGCTCATGGCACTGATGGTGCTGCTGAAGCAGCCTGGTGGTGATGGGGCAGCCAGGAGCTATGGTGGGATGCTCCTGTTAGCTGCTCGTCACGAATGGGTATTTGTTGGAGTTACTGCTCTAGCTACCACTTATTTGGGGCTGGAAAACCATCCTGCAGAATGGGTTCACCTGAAAATGCTGGTAAGTTAGGTATGCCGAAAGTCTAGGGAGTCTAGTGTTTCCTGAGCTTTGTTACCACCCATCAACCGCAGGAGGAATTGCTGAGGGCATGCAACAGCAAGTATCAGCACTGGGAGAGTTTGGCTGGAATAGGCACAGGATTTTGCTGTCTTATCGCTCCTGTTGTCCTGATCCGATCTGCCCTGGGGACTTCCCTCTTCCAATTCTTGCCACCTTGCTTTGAGAAAAATGCCTTTTTGACGAAAGTCCTGGGTAGAGCCTCCTCCTTTCCTATTTCTCTTCTCTTTCTTCATGAGAGCCTGAATATTTTGTAGATCGAGCTTGCTGATCTTGAGCTCATTAATGTTGTCGTACCATTCTGAATACATCAGCCATGCCCATAATACGCAGTCTGAAGCCATTGTTCTCTATTCTCTAGAAGTGATCTTCCTTTTTTTAATTATTGTTATTATTATTACACAGCCAGCACTGCAGTCTGAGCACTTTTCCAATAGTAACTCACATTTAGTGACTTATTAAGGTTTATCTAAGTCACAGATTCCCAGCGGATGTTCTGAGCTTGTTTCTTATTTAAAACATCATCTAAATTCAAATCAGGAATTAACACAGTTCTGCAAATGACATTCACCCCTCTGCAGAAGGACCAGCATTAATCCTATGCACTGCAGCAATGGTATTTCAAGCCTTGTTTGAGGGCTTTAGTGGGGCTTAAATGAGCCTTAGGTAAAGCACAGACCTCTGGAATAGTTAGGTAGGACTAACACTGCCTACTTTGGGCACCAAGCTTAAACATGTGTCAGAGGGGCGGTATTAGGACGTGGGTTCCCTGTATAGCCAGGAGAGAAGACAGGGTGCTCCACAAAACCTTCCTGGGTCCCTTGGTACTGGAGTTCATAGCTGCTGACAAAATGTGCATACAGTCCTGTTCCTAAACCATTGCCCTGCTGCTGGAATCCCTGCCTTTGCTGGGACAGGGATCAGGTCCCTGTTTCACAGCTCTAAGGGAACCGACATGGTGCTGGCAGAAACAGCAGGATCTTTGGGCTGGAACTTTCAGCTCCCATTGAAATTCAGTTCAGGTTGATCTGGTTCCTGTAGGTCTTTCTGGAAATCCCCACCTTAATATAGTAAATACTTTTTGCCTCCTTACTGGTTGTCATCAGCAGTACATGTTGTCTGCGTTGCTAGAGTTCCCACGAAATCCATTGCACTGAGCACGGTGAGCAAGTTGGAGAGCGTCCCTCCCTCCCTCCCTCCCATGCCTCTATAGGGTAGAGTATACCCTCGGCATATAAATTGCAAAGTGGGGCTCGGAATAGAGGAGGAAGCCAATATACTCTCTTCTCCAACATCCCGCTGCTCAGAAAAATACAGCCCCAAAGCAGATGTCATTAAATCATTTTGAATCATTGCAAACATTGCAGGAGTTCAGTACAAGCATCCATAGCTTTAAGCCACCTCCACAAAGTGCTTTGTATCTCTGTCATAAAATGTGGATGAACTACACTGGGTAAACTGTTTTACTGTTACCAGATAGCCATCTACCTTTTAAAGTTGAGATTTACTGGGGAAGGATAGAAATACATTTCAGTGCATTGTGAGAGCTCGCCAGAAGACTGATGGGATTTCTTGGTCCTCGTAGAGCTGCTGCCCAACATGGGAAAATTTCTGCCTTTAATTCAGAGACCAGGCAAAGGAAGCTGTCTACTCTCTGAGATTAAAGTATGTGATTATTTAATCACTGGTTAGTTAGTGATAATGAGCAAGTATTTTGCAAAATGAGCTCTTAAAATTAATCTCTAAACACAGATCCTGGTGCTGCACCGCTGAAATCGAGTGCAAAGTGTAGCCCTGCTGTTCTCAAGAAAGGCTCAGCAGATCTGCGTCCCAGGGTTCGATCTCGGCCAGGCATGGGTGGAACCTGGCCAAATTACCAAGCAACACGTGTGCCAAGGTCAGGGGGAAGAGGTAGCTCCAATCGTTTCTTGACTCAACTGTTACTTCTCGTGCTTCACTGCGCTTTTCCAGCATGGATATGTTCCCCTTTAATTGTTGGACTTCTGAGAACGGCTTGACAGAAGAGCAGCCAAACAATCTTGTTTTCCTTTGTTAGCTATTTTTATTTTACCTGGATCATTACTCACCAAAGAGCGCTGGCTATCGCTCGAAATAAAAACGTTTAACCATCAATAAGTAGCATAAGAGATGCTCTTTCTGATCCTGTGTGGGAAAACATAGGCTGATTCTTGGAGGAGAAAAAAGGCAGCGCAAATGTTTTTTACCTTGTGTGTTTTAATATCCCTCAAGAATTACTTTGCAAGTGGGAGAGCAGAGAAGGGAAATTGCTGCAGTCAACTGCCCATAGCATTGCCTCGCTGACAGCCCAACCGAGCCAACAAAGCGAGGGCTGGTTCCCCACAGCAGCAAAAAGAGGTTTGCGAGGCTGCAGCTGGGTCTGCCTCGTGTCTGCCCAGAGGTACGGTGAGGGCTGCCGGGGGTCTGGCGGCACTGAAAGCAATGCCCGGGACCTCTCTGGTGGTGGTTAGTGCTACGTTAAGACAACGAAGACCACGTGTTTCTTCATTATAATTTCAACTACATTGAAAGCCTCAAACAAAATCAGAACATAACGATGCTACCCCTATTTCCAAATTTCGTAGAAACTGACTTTTGAAAGGAAGCTTTATTCCATTTTTATATGGCTGAGCATGTTACAGTACGTATCGTGCTGCTCTCTATCCGTGCGAGATGCTGGATTTGTCACTTCATGTAGACTCAGAAAGTCGATCCAGAAGGGACTCTTGAATCATCTTTGTCCTTTCTCCGGCATTTTGTGAGCCGCTGTGTTTCCACCTGCTCATCTCGGCACAGGGTGCGCTGTGTCTGACTACACTTTCCTGTGCAGAAAGATGTCCAGGCTTCCCATGGCATCTCCAAGAAATTAAACATTTGCTGCTCTATTTGATAGCCTGTTTGAGAGTTTAATGATTCATAGTATAAAAATACTTTCCTTGTTGGCTCTTCCTTGCCTTCAGCTTCCAGCCAGTGATTCCTTTTATTCCTTACTGCGGCGATAACAAAGCCCTTTTTTTTTGCACTGTATTTTCCTTTGTGAAGGGGGTTTTACGCTATAATCAAGTTACCTCTCTGTTTTCTTTAGACAAGCTGAACAGATTGAGCTCCAAGTTTCTCATTATAAGACATTTTTCTCCCATCCAGTAATTTTTACGGCTGTCTCCTGTATCCTTTCCAGTTTTTCAACATCCTCTTGCCAAGGCTGACCCCAAAGCTGTTCCAGGATCCATCTCATCAGCTGCGATGTATGGGGGGTGAGATTGCCTCCCACCTTGTGTGTGTTGCATTTCCATTTTATATGGACATGGCTTAAGTGGAATATTCCCTGTAACGTGGGGAAGCTGTCCTCTGGTCTCCTGAATATTTTTACAGAGGCGTTTTGTTACCAGCTGCTGTGGCCAGTTCTGTAGGTACCTCTTTGTGGCGCCCAGTAGTTTCTCTTTTCATTGCTTTTTCAGCGATTAAAAGAAGAAAAAAGTTTGATAGTGCAGAGCTGTTTCTGGAGAAAGATGAGTTACTAACTGAATAAACGCAGGTATTCCCACTGCTTTCTTATTTGCTGGGTTTCTGGTTTGGCAGCTAAGCTAAAGTTCAATTAAGTGTCTCTAACCTTGCTGCAGGGAAAGCTGGGGAACCATTTGTTATTTTAAATCTCTTTACTTTTCAATTGTCAAATTCAATTAAGGGGAAGTTTATACTTTCATTGGAAAAGGGCAGCAGCTATAGAAAACCCAACGACCTGAGCCGTTCCAGGATCTGATGAGGGATTTTGTGCTTTCAGCGCAGAGTCATCTTCGGTGGTTTTGGCAGTAACTGCAAATAGGTATTTGCTTATCTTAACATATGGGGAGTTACACGTGCGTGTTTCCGTGTTTCGCAGCCAAGCCGCAACCCCCGGAGGACAGAGCTCAGCATCTTCCACGAGCAGTGCTGGAAACTTGCTTTTAGCCAGTTTGCAGAAACTTTAGTTTGCGCAGGCTGCACCTTGCCCCAAAGCCATTGAAAGCAAAAATGACGCTTCCAGCGAACCCGACCACGTATGTGGGATTTTTGGGGTTGTTTTTGTTTGTTTTAATTTCACTGCACCCCAGAAACACCACTTCTTTCCTTCAAAATCTCATTTGTGATTATTTTCCTGCCTGTGGCAGGGGGAAGAAAGAGCTTGTGCATTTGTACATCAAAAGACATCATATGTAAAGATTGTGGGGTGCTTTAGTCCCGTGGGTCCCATAAAAGTGCATTGGACAGGCGTTGTCACGGCCTTTGTCAGCCATTGGTACAAAACCAAGTAACAAATGTTGCTTGAATTCCGCTGAAGCCACTTCCTAACCAGGGACTTGGGCATTTGTGTTGACCTGCCGCACGTCCTGTTGCCTGGCTTCACAGAAGGAGACTTCTTGCGTAAAAATACCGTTCTCAGGCTGTCAGGATTTTCTGCTATATAACCTGGTTAGGTTTCTTTACGGCCCTTTGCAGTAAACTTTGAGCTTTTCAGTAGTCTCAGAGCAGATGCTTGCTCTTCTCTTGCTGTCTCGTCCCCTCTCCCCCTCCAGCTAATGGTAAGAAGTATTTTTAAGTACCATTTCATGTAAATCTGTGAGGCTGAGTGACTTAGAAGCCAGCTGGGAGGATGAATGTGTCATCACTGGAGTAAAACATAGATTTGGGGAGTTTTCGTGGGTTTTTTTTTCAATGTTGCCATTTCTGGTGGGCCAGCAGATGGAACTGCCCACGAGGCCGTATATATCCCTGCAAAACCAGCTGCTGCAAAATGCTGGGGCGAGGGTTGTGTGGACTCCTGTGCTTTGGAGAAGCTTGTTATTATAATAATAATGTCCCTCTGGCTTAGCGATGTTCTCCAAATTAGCATTTGTTCTTGAAGTTGTGGATAATTCCCACTTAGCTGATTTAGGCCAAAGTAATTGTGTAAGGTACAGCTGCAAGTTCGCGACTGTTCCTCTGAAAATGAACAAAGGGTCAGAGCAATTTTTTGGGTGAAACGTGATTTCTAAGATAACATCTCACTACAGAACATCTGGTGGCGCCCACTGTCATTCCAGGAATTAAAGGATGTTCCCTGCTGGTGTGGATGTGATGCGATACCCTGGATTCCCCATAAAAGCACAAATGTGGTCATTAAAGTGAATGGCAGTAGGCCTTTAGGCATCTGTCACTGGTCCTGAGAGGCCTTGGAAAGGCAACAGCCCAAAAATGTGGGGATGGGAGCACCGCAAGCTGAGAAACAGCCAGAATAACTTGAAGACCTTTTGATATTTAGGATAAAGAAATGCAAAATAGTGGCAACAATGGGTACACTGTACTGGTAGAAGAAGGAAAATAGATAATAATAATAAAACCAATTATTTTTTGAAACTAAGCAAGGCAGCAGCAGGCAGAGTATGAAGCGCTGGGTGAAGCCAAACGCGTGCCAGCAGCGAAGCAGGCACTGGGTGGTGGTTGCAGCACAGTGATTCTGTAAATCCTGTGCGTGCTGGGAAACCCTTTGGAAATGAATATTTAATACAGAAATAAAATTATTATATGTACGTGTAAATGCTGTATTTATCTCCCTGCTGCCCTGTAAATGGCTGGTAGCTATCAGCCCAGGAGGACTATAACAATTATGGCTTTACTGAGTTGGCTAATAAAAAATCACTTCTGTCAAGATGATCTTATACTTTTCTTAATGGGAAGTGCTGGAAATGTCGTCCTCATTTTAAGTATGCACCTGCAAGGAAAAGGGACTTGCTTTGAGTCCAGCTTTCCCCAAAACTGGAAACTTCTCAAAGTGGTGTTTTTCCAAAGCCATCTCTTCCCTGGCAGCCCGCAGACATACAGCGCTCATGAGCAGCAGCCACTTTCCCTGGTACCTAGCAGACTTTCCCCCACTGTACATTTTTGGGTTGGTTTTGGGTTTTTGTGGTTTGGTTGTTTTTTCCCCAGAGGAAAACTCCAAACCAGAAACTTTTTGCAGAATTTGCACTGGTTCTGGCGATACTTCACAAGAAAAAGTTTCTCTTTCTGCGGGAGCGTGAGGGAGACAGGTAGAAACCAAGACCTAAGAGTGAGCCAGAGTGCACCGTTATTTGTGGATGTATAGACCCATCCCCAGTCTCCGTGTGGGAGCTGATACTGGGGCTGGTAATGACTGAAGTCTTCAGTAAATGCTTTTACATCAACTTTCTCTACTACGCAGAGTTGTGTTGTCTTGTTTCCTAGGGGCAATATATAATTTGTTCACTAATAGACTGTCCTATTTAGACAAATTAGACCTTTCTAACACCATTCTTATGAATTGGTTTTTGACTGCACTGTGTTAATTACAGCAGGGACAGGGACATCGTAATTGTAGAGAATTGTTCTCTAATTTGGGGGAAACAGACAACACTTGGCACCCAGCTTCCAGTGTGAGTGTGTTATCTCTGTATTTAAATGTGGTGAGTAAACCATTAACATAATCTTGGGGTGGCCACCATTATGTGAATAACCTGTGGGAAGGAGTCATAACACGGTATACAAGTAGCACTGCAGAGTAGAAACTTGTTTTTATAGACAAAATAAAAGCAGAAGGGGAGGTGGAGATGGGATGGCAACGCTGCTGCATCCCAGGGCTGACGTATGGGTGGTTATCACGGCTTGCATCGAGTACAGGTGGGGACTGGGTGCTGGCATCGTCAAGCATAGTGCGGTGGTCCCTGTCCTCCCAGTGGAAATTTGGGGTTTATTGCCTGTTTAAAGTGGCTGGGAAATCATTGAAGGCTTTGAGCAAGACGCACCAAAGTTCATCGGGCACTGCCTCTAGGATATGTCTCCCAGGTCGCAGCTTTGGTCCCCAGCAGGAGCAACCTTCCTGCCCAGCAAGATCTTCCATTTACCTTCATTTAATTTCATTGCTCTCATTTCCTTCCCTCCGTGCTGTGCGGAAGAAGAGAGCGGAGAGCCTTCTTGCAGTCCCCCGCTGAAGCTGAGAAGACCCAGACCCGTTGGAGCCCTTGCGGTACGCCTGATACTGAGCCCGATGGAAGGGACTCTGCCGCCCACGTGCACGTGGACTGGGGTAAACAATGCCCATCAGTACATTGGTTTCCCAGAGCTGTACTTCACTGTATCATTCTGTTTTAAAATCTCTCTGGTGCTACTAAATCAGTACCTCTACAATGCTGCAAGGATGCATAATGCTGGCAGGACAACAGGGCACCGTTCTTTTCAGTGCAGAAATCTGGGATCTCAGCATCTCCAACATGTTGAGGGTGTTTGAGCCTTCTCTCAATCCACAGGACCTTCTTGGCTACAGAGTCACCTTCTTAATTTTTTTAAAAGACTTTCTGTACCATTGGCTGGCTTTAAGCCTGCTTGATTTCGAGCAGGTGAGTTGTTGAGATGCCCCCAGCCCGGCCCGGCGCCTTTCGCCACAGCTTATAACATGGAATATTTGTGTTCTCATGAAAGCTGTCCGTGGGATACATGGTACAAAGGGCTTATTCATTGCTGCCTGAACGGAGGCAGTGATCCCCTTACCGCTCTGCGCGCATGTCTTGAAACCATCTTAATATACTGTATCATGGCACTTTAGAAAGTCAAATCTCTTTTTAGCCTGACTTCCTAAGGAGGCTTATGTGATCATGCTCTGTTTATATCTTCATCCCTCCCTTCGAGAACTTTTGAACCCGTGGGCCCAGATCAGCCAAATTTATCAGCTGAAGGTGTTGATGGTAGTAAGGCTGCAAGGTTTCTTTGGAGCTAGATAAAGCGGTGACACCGAAGAAAAGTGCTTCGGTGTCAGCTCATGGCTGATCAGACACGAAGACCGCAGGAGAGGCTTGCAGACGCCCAACCACACACCAGCCACGGGAGCTGCTTTTTTCGCAGCGCCCTGGCAGGGCCAGCCCCAGCGCGGGTCCTGCTGCAGAGGTGCCTTGCGGCGCTGGGGCTCGCAGGGCTCCCCCATTCCTGCTTTCACGGAGCTTGGCCGTGCGAGAGGCCGTTTGGCTGTAAATAGCAAGCTGCAAGAGGCGGAGGAGGCATCACGACAGCAAACAGGCTTTCTGCAATGTTACAAAAATTGGTAACGTTTGGAAGAAACAAAGCAAAACTTGCATTCTGATTTTTGCACTGGAAGCATGCAAGGAGGTTGTGAGGGTCACAGTAATTTGGTTTTTTTTCCAAAGCTCTGTGTCTTGAAACGAAGTGATGGAGAATCTCAGATTTCTGGTTTTCACAATAACTTTCCCACACTTCTGACACTGGAGGTGACTGTTGAATGAAGCCAAGCCCGCAGGTTCAGGCGCAAGAAACCTGATTAAAGCTGCATCTAGTCATGCTTTTGTATGTATACATGCCTGTCTGTGCATTTATGTGCATACACATGTGTATGTATCTTTATGTATGCATATACATAGGCGTGTGCTGGGCAATACTGTGTATTTGGAGCCATTCTAATGGCAGAGGGAGATTAATTAGTTTTATTCTTGTGCTTGAGAATACAGTGATAGGAAAAAGCTCCCGTGGAGTCTCATCCTGGGGGGCAGGCAGGTAAGTTTGGAGTACACTGACAGCTGAGCTAGACGTTACTGAGATCCTAAACCCACGAGCTCGTTCGGGCTTTGCGCCTTTTTCCTGCCGACAGAGGAATGATTCCCTGCAGACTCACCTGACCCGAGTAAAACAAAACCACACCCACCAGGTTATATCTTCCAAGCAAAAAGCTTGCGTGAAGTCTCTCAGCAACAACCTCAATTAAACTAAATACTTCTCGGGGAGCAAAAGATAATCATAGGAAGAGGCTCGGTTCCCCCCTGCTGCGCATCTGCTGGACAGCTGCCGCGGAGAGGGTGGAAAGCGGTTCCACCGCCATAACCCCGTGGGGAGGGACGGGGGACCAGATGGGCGGGGGATTACGTCTGCGACGGCAAGAGGGGAATTGGGAACCGCCGTGCCGGCAGCCGCCGTCGCTGCTGGCTCACGTGCAGGTACAGGGGGGGTACGGCCCGCTGCAGCTGCTTTGATTCCGTCCCGGGGCCCCGCATCCAGCCCTCCTGCGCGGAGGTTTGAGGCATGCACGATTATTTAGAGGAGGAGGTTGTGCTGTGGGCTGCTGAGGATGCTACATCCATTTCTACACAAAAACCGATTGCATCTGAGACCGGGAGGTGGAATTGAAAATAGTTATCCGCTAATCTCAAATAGCTTTTTTACAAAATTTTTTTCTTAAGTTTTAATCTTAAATTTATACCCGTGTCTTACAGTTTTGATGGGAATAAGCTCTGTTTTTGGTTCAAATCAGTGTTTGACATGACAAAGACTGTGTAACATCAGTGTATAATTGTAAAGATAGTGCAGAAAAGAATGCCAATTAACCTTTAATAAGTGGGGCTAAAACTTTTTGTTCCTAATTTCTAGGGCATGGTTCTGAGCCCACTGTAAATACAGTGTTTTATGGCAATTCAAATCACTGCTTTTCTTAGGAAGAATTAAAATACCCTAAAAGAAATGGCATATAATGTTAGCAAAAAGGCAGCAAGCAAAACTCTCAAGTGCCTCAGTTGTTCTTAATCTCCTCCATTATTTTTAGCCTCTTGTATCTTTTGGGATCTTTGAGCTAAGAGTTGTGGTTCCTTCCGTGTGCTTCTCTGATAGGTTTTGACCAACCTCTTTATGATGACCTGTCGTTGCAGTAGTCATCAGGGACATGCATGACTCGCCTGAATGGCATTTAGGAGGAAGACTACTGAAAAGATCTCCAGCAAAGTCTTTATGTGCACATCATATTGTGTCCTTGGCTTCCTAGGTATTTTCTTCCTTGCTGCATGAATCTTATTTTCAGCCTTTACTGTTCAATCCTTATGAAACTAATTAAAAGATAAAAATTTCCAAAGGTAGATGTTTTTCTGCTTGGAATATCATTGAAGCTTGAATTTCCACTGCCTTGATTTGCCTGCACTTTTCCACGTAGCCTTTTGCTCGGATGGGCATGGGTCTTCTAATAGTCTGTTTTCCTACTGGCATGTATGCCAGACTTCAGTACTTTAATAACCGTGTTATTGAGTCTGGGGCCTTTTGGATTGGCTTTCTCATTCTTCTCATGCGGTTTATTATTTTTGGCCCATTAACTCTGATAGGTGGTTAAATTTAATTATATGAAGTTGGACTTGATTATTTAACCTTAATTAAGCCACTGTAGGTCTCCATTCTTCAAATCTCTTGAGAAGGAGTTATGATATTCCCTTTCCAGTATAACCTACATTAGGAGCATCGGCTAAACTTTTTAAAACTGAATAAGAGAGGTAGATCTCAGGGATTTCTTGAGGTGAATGTTGTTAAGGCCTGATGTTCAAGCTTGAGATGGTGGAGACATGCCCCATCTTAAACACTGTGCAGTGCTTTGCCATAATAAAAGCGTGGAAATAGGATTTCTTTCTTTTTTTTTTTTTTTTCCCTCCCTTTTTTAAATTTTTTTTTTTTTTTTAAGAATAACCTTCCCAGTTATGAATTCAAGAGTCTGCTTATATCTTGTTTGAATCATCTCACATCAAGTGTGTGAGACCTTTTCCTTGAATATGGTATAAATTGCAGATTAGGTAAGATGGGCTGTCTAAACGAATATTTTAAAATTACAGTCCATCTTATTTTAACTAGGGGCTTCAGAGCTGACTGTTAATAGATATCAACTCAGACATATTTAATTAAATATAAAATATAATGTTGTCCTGGATTTATTTTGAAAGGATTGAACAGTTATGATACTTAGATTTTCGTATGTTGTTTATTTAATTTATGTACCTTTCTGTGTGGCATACTGTAGGCAGTTCTTATGAAAGAATCTTACCTTGATGAAAGAATTAACCTACCAATAAAGCTACAGGGCTTGGAGTGGTTTGGGCCCTTTGGCTCAGGAAGGCTGTAGTTTTGCTCTTAGCAGAAAAAAAAAAACTTTGAAGGTCATTCTGGTGGGGGCCAGTTTTGCTCCGTGCTTGCAAATCTGTGATTTTAAAAGAAAATTGCAGTAGTGAGTGCCTGGACTAACTAGATGTGCCCCAAGTCTTCCTGGTGGGCATAACACCACCTTTCTGGTGCTCGTTGGAAGAGGAAAGCAGATCCAAAAAATGCAACCACCCAGACCCACAGCCCCTGGATCTGGTCCGGCAAAGCTGTCTGTTACGCTGATGGGGTCTCTCGCCCTGCCGGGATCAGCCGTCCTCCCCCCTGCAACATGGCAAAACACAGCTGATCCGGAGAAAGAGCTGGGCACTGGGTGACTGAATTTCTAGGATGCTTTGAAGCAGGTTTATCCGTAGCTATGTATAGCATGAGTTTTCTCAGTTATGTTGCTGGTACCAATTCTTGAGCTTATTCTGCTAAATGTTTCCCAAGTGTTTTCTCTAATACTTGCATAAAATTCACTGCTTCCCAGACATTGCTGCCATAAATTCTCAGGCTAAAGCATCCAAAGGAAACAAACAGAAAAATGAAGTAGAGCGTTTTGTACCTGGACAGCTGTGACAGAGATCCTCCCCTGATCTGATTCAGCCTGATAGTAAATCTGTTGCAACACACTGATTTCCCTCCTGTGTGGGATAGGGAATGGCTGCGTCCCATCCCAGGTGATCACGCTGGATTTATGTTAGCATCAGGGTGTCTGCTCGAGAGCTGTGCGTTGGCTGACTTACATGTGCAGCACAGATACGTTGTTCCTAAAGTAGCACATCACTTCTAAGAAAATGAGAAAGCGATGTAAAATGCATGACTGGTGCGTTTGCCAATCGAATAAGAAATGGTTTCTAGAGGCCACGAATTATGCGTTTAGTCATTTTTAATATTAATTTTATTGGTGCTTTTTAAAGTGGCTCTAGCAGTGGTATTTTGAAAATATTCAAAATAGTTAGAACTTAGAGCAAAGAGCAGCTCCAAAAAGACCATTACCTTCCCAAGAAAACCAATGGCGAATTAAGATATTTCTTGCCTCAGAGAAGAAGATCAGACCTTGGTCCTGTGAGCTTTGATACTTGCATCGCTTTAAGCACCAGCAGAGTCTCATTAACCCCTTTAAGACCAAACAGCAGGAATAAAGTTATGCGTATGTGTGGGTAGGATCAGGGCTTAAGCCCCCCTCAGCATCAGACCTGGTCTGTGCCTCTGAGCTTGTGATTTCCCAGGGAAGTGCTCATGTGGGAAGAGGTGCACTAAAAGGTCTGAAATCGCACCCAGGCTTCTGGGGTAATGTAGACAAATCACTTCACCGTGCTGTCGAATGGGGCTTGTTGCGCTCATTTTTTCCCTGTTCTGCCTTTTCCATGTAGGCAGCGAGCCCTCCGGCATAGGGACTGCATCGTATGTGCAAGCAGATGGGGCGCTCACCCGGTAGCAGTACCTACGGTCTTTATAATGACTGTGGTGAGTTTGGCTCTTTGACATCGATTCAGCTAAGTTCAGAAAAAGCCCCTCAGAAGAGTTAAATCAACATAATTTTTTGGCAGAGCTGGGGGCATTGGTGCCAAGATGTCTGGTTTAGAAACGTATTTAAAAAAAAAAAAAATCCCCTGCAATGCAAGCACATAAACCAAGTAAAAGGTATTCTGGGCCAGATTTTGCAGTTATTTGGGCTTCAGTGATGTGCAAAGCCTCGTGTCGACTCAGGATCTTTTCCCCGTCTGCACAGGCGGTGTTTTTACCAAGCGTTCGGAGTTGTTCCTTGTGTGTGGAAATACCATTGCGCGTTGAATTTATTGTTGCTATTCAGTGACTGAGTCATCTGTGTGACTCTCTGAGGCAGGAGGCTGAGGTCTAAGCAATGGGGCCTCATCCTGCAGGGTGCGGATGGCTCCTGGTACCCACCAGCAGTGGATGGTGCTGGCGAATGTGTCTCGAACCTTGCGTTGCCCAACAGTGTAGGACCCGTCGGGTTTGATCCTGCCAGAGATACCCCTTATCTCTGTTGGCTTTGGCAGATGTGAAGCATGCTTCACCGTTCCTGGGTCTGGGATCCTGAGCAGCAAACCTGGGAAGGATGGACTGCCTTCTTGGCAGAAAAGGAAAAAGAGAACTTGAGTTGTGCTGCTGGCAGGTGGCTGACACAGATCACATCCTCAGTCTGTGTGCACGTCTCGGTGTTTTGAGGAGACCCTGAGAGACACCAATACCAGAGTGTTTAGAGATGGTGGTGAGGAGACTCCTTCTGAAGATCCTCTGTAAAATCCCTGCTTTAAGTAAGACCTTGAAGAGATCTGGACCTGCTGCTTCTGCCCCGTGGAGCTGCATCACTGTGTAGCCTTTCGGCATACGAGCAGTGTTGTCATTCTTTACTTCTTCACAGTGGTTTCATGACCAACACCTGCACTTCTAAGGCAGAAGATAGCTGACCCTGTGTGGTGGATTCAGCCCAACTCCATAAGTAACTGAGATCCTCCAAAACAGTATTTTTGACAAATACGCCATGTCCATTAAAAAAACAAAAGACATATTTCAGTTTTCATCTGACATGTGGCTCATGTTTCTGTTGGTCTCTCTTGACATCTTTTCCACAACTGTTTTTAATCATAATTAGCAGGATGAGTGCTTTCCCTTCCCAGCTGGTTTGAGCGATTGCCCTCGTAGGAGATGTTTCTTCAACCTGCAGTAGCCATGAGCCCTGGCACATGCAAGTCTCGGTGCCATGGGGTAAGACCTCCTGGTCAGCTCAGCCCCAAGGTGGGTCCGTGCTCAGCCTTTCCTTCTTGAGCTCTCCAGGGCCTTTGTCACGTACTTCTCCTTCGCTTAGCTCTGCCCTTGCTCACAGGGCACCCCCCTGCAAATCCCAGAACAGCCCCTGATTGCTGGGTATCTACTGCTGTAGGTGGTATTGAAAAAAACCCTATTTAGCAGCAAGTAAAATGTAGCTTTCCACCAGCAAACAGCATCTGCAATCCCTGGTTGTGTTTATGTTAGCTAGTTCAATATCTGTGCCGCAACAGTAGTTTAAGCAGGTACTATGGACAGAAGGACAATTAGGGATCGTTGAATTTTACATTTCCCTAATATTCACCACAAGCCGTCACCAAGCCTCATTCTGTAGGTATTTATAGTACTATGACTGAGTGGCTCCTTGGAAGTCAGGGGCAGTAAATCGACGTAAAACCGGAGGAGCACTGGGACTGGCACCCGGCGCGGCTTCCCGGTGGCATGCTGTCATGCTGCAGGTGGTCGCAGCATCTTCCCTGCTCCTGCAGAGATGCCTGCACAGCTGCTCTCCCTGACAGTCTGATATACGCCCTGGGATTTATGGAGCTGAACAAATGATTATAGAAGAGCTATGCATTTTACTACACTTGGACCAATTTTCCCAAGCCAGAGGGCAAATCCTCTCTTCTCTACCTGCGCTGTGCTTGTGTAGCTGCTGTGCATCCTCTTTGATAGTCTAAAAGCTGCAGATTAGGGGATTCGAGGGGGCAAAGGAGTTATTTATCCTCCTTTGGAAGTTGGGCCCAGGAACGGAGTAGGTGTTGCTGCCGTTTGCCACCAGCCACAACCTTGCTGGGGGATGCAGCAGGGTGTAGGGGGCCAAATCCAGCAGAGTGCAAGTGGAAGCAAACTTCTCAAAATGAAAATTGGAGGAAATTTTTTAAAATTCCATTTAAATTTACTGGATGTTTGGTCTCAAAGCTCATTACGGGAGGGAAACTGAAGACTTACCTTCATCTGCATTAGCTACTTTGGTAGTCCAGGAACTGCATTAGCGCTGCTGGAGTTGATGAAGTGTGCGAGTTAAAAGCTTTGTCTAGTCCCTCCACTTTCTCAAGCATCACTGAGGCCTGATTCCGTCCCATTCCTCAGCAGTAGGCTTGCACAGATGTTGCCGAGTGTGAGATCTGACCCACAGGAACTTCGCTGGTGGTGCCGAACAAGCCAGAGGAGACCTGGCTGGGCTCTGGGATCCTGGCTTGAGGTTTCAGCACTCTGTGATCAAGAAATGCAGATTTCCATGTTTGAAGCGAGCCCATCGAGCCTGGAGCATCGCCAACACCACAGAGTTGCTGTTTCCATGGAGGCAGCTGTGAAAGCAGATTTTTCCTTTTAAAGAGAGGCAGAGCATGGGACAAAGCACATGTACTCCAAACGAGTGGAAGTTCTTTACCAAACCCTGGCAGAAATGCACTGGTACTGATAAATCTGTGCAGAAAGTGAGCCCCCTTTAGCTGCTTCTACATAAACAAATTTCCTAGAAACCAATTGTAAGCATGTTTTGCAGAGAGCCAAGGATTACTCATGTGTGCCGGGTGGCTTCCAATGTTCCTGGGCCCACAGATGGAGATGGGCTGTTGCTGATCTCAGAAAGTCTTGCTTCCAGGGAAGAGAGAGAGGGGTAAAGAGCTGAGCCCAAAGGAGTTTTATGGATTTGTGAAGCCCTCTTGCTGCAGGAAGGGAGCTGCCAAGGCTGAGTCTGTGTCTAATTAACTCAATTGTGAGCGATCAGGGTGCTGGGAGAAATACGCAGGGCAGACCCAGCAGAAGGGACTTGCAGCAGCTGCCACATGATGCCAAGCTAATTGTGCTACCATCACTTCACCCCGTGTGAAGTGTGGCTGACCAAATCCACCCTGCCCTTTAAGAGCTGCTTGGCTGGCTTTTCCCTTCGGTACCGGATCAAGTCAAAGTTACTTGATTGATTCAGCTCCTCCTCGCCTGGCCTCTCCTTCCTTACACAATTTTCTATTGCATCTGTACCCTCTGGCTCAGCCTCCCCCTCCGCTGCCAGCCGCTCACATCGATATCTCTGTGCTGCTTCCATCTTCCTGGAGAAACCCAACGTGATTTCTGCATTCATGCCTATCGCCTTGCCCTCATCGCTCCTGCCTGTCCCATTGCAGACTCCTTTCTTCCCTGCTACCCTGTTGACATGTGCACGGTTTCCCTATAGGGATTGTCTGTCCTTGTGTCCTTGCTACAGGCACGTGCACCAGGGCTTTTTCTTAAATGCTGGGAGCATCCTTCAGTGCAACCGATGTCACGGCAAAGAAAAGCAAACTGATGCTTTTGCTGGCTGGCGGGGGGGGTGTCACAGCGTGGTGGTGGCTCCCCACCTGCCCCACGAACGGCTGCATGCTGAAAATATTTTGCAGTTTTTTTAGTGTCTTGTTTTGGGGAAAAGAGCTTGGTGGTGGTTAGCACTGGCAAAGTGGTTAGCACTGGCAAAAACTACATGCCGATAGCTCCGGTAAGGGATAATGCTGCTCTGCCTGTTTTGCAATTCAGCAGGAGAGATAGTCTTAACATACAGAAAACCTTGCCGCAAAGATCATGTACACCGCCGAGCGGATGCAACACGGGGCGAAGAGGAAGGCGTCAGTGGGAAGCAGATGGGCAGCACAGTATGCGGTTTGCCTGGCATTTGCTGCCTTGCTGTAGGAAGCTCAGAAATGAGTTACAGTGGGACCAAAGAAAGAGGGGGGGAAAAAAAAAAAACCCAAACCACTGAAACCCATCAGTATTCAGAAGAGCAGAAGAAACAAATGTATTAACCTGAATGACCACTGGTGACTCAAAAGCTTAAAGGCGATACGCGCAAATGTCACTGCCATTAACAGCACGAATGCGTGCGAGGAAAAGGGGGCTGTGAAGGCAGAGATGGGCAGCTGCCGACTTCTGGAGGAAAATGAGAACTCACGGAAATAGTTTCTTTGAGGGTCCACTCTCATCTGCTCTGACCACAGAGATTCTTTCCAGACCAGACCTGTAAGTTAATATTTAAACTTCTGTCAAAAATGATTCAAGTGCTGCTGTCTTCCTCAGAGGAGGGTGTTTCATTAGGCTAATTCGGAGAATAACTTGGTCTGAATCGTTTCCACGTGATTCATCCATCTGAATTGCAGACTGATTGCAATTTCTGCCTGTGTTTCTCCCAGCTGAAAGCAAGCTGACCTGCCGTTTTTTGCTTTGGTGCATCCATAGGAAAATTTTGCTTTCCTGGCCTATCGTCATTTCATCTTCCTTTCCAGACTTTTTTAAAATAAACAAAAAAGATGAACTTGAGTAGAAGGCTTAACTGACCTCTTTCAAACAAATGTCTTTCCTAGGGAAGCTTGAATTAAACCACCACTTTTATTCCTGTAATTTAACTGACTGGTGGTATTTCGTCCGTGAAACAATGCACACTGATTCACTAAGCCTTCCTGTCTTAGGCTTTTGAAAGCTGATTTTGTAGAGATACAGAATGTGTAACACCAACCCCTGTCCTGAAACCTGCCATGTTAATAATTTATTAATGTTTAGTCCTGATTTTAGGCATCTGGTAGTGTCTTTTACACTTGTTTTTGTTTTTACTCTGTGTGACCTGTAAGCATAATTTGTATATATTTCCTACCTAGCCCCTGCAGTGCCTGAGTTTGCCTCTTTGCATCTGTATTGCCTTGTTGTATATTTATTAATTTCAGTGCATGATGACGTTAAGGAAAAGCCTTTTTATCTGCTGCTGTGAGAAGCTGTTCTGCTGAGGGTAGTTCCTTGGTCTCGGATTATTTTGCAGCAAATATCGGGAGTCAAAAAGGGAGAGGGGAGTAACTTTGCTGGTGATAACCCAAGGTGACAGTGAGGGCATGGACAGAGTAATAGTTGGTGATGAAGTTGGGTTTAAGATGAAGTTTTGAGAGAGTTTGGAAGGTTATTTTGCATGAATAGGTAGTGGAGGAGCAGTGTGGGGAAGGATAGGTAGGAGCTGATGGAGGTAGTCCTTCGGGAGCCAGCCCCGGCTCAGCACGAGCACGGGGAGCAGGAGCTCAGCAAAACTGTGAGCCCAGGAAAAACGGGTGACATGGAAGAGCTGCAGGGAGTCCTGGTTCTGCTGGGCAAGTGGAAATGAAGGAGGAAGCTACCACTGAGTTCCCTTCGTGCGCTCTTCAGATTTAAGTATGCCTTTAGCCAAGAGAAAAAAAAAATGTAGTTCCTCCTCCCCCCGATCTGTAATTTCCTTGCTCTGATTATTACCAAGTGTGGAAGCATTTGCCTCTGCACATGTGATGGATGCCAGCAGCACTGGAAAGCTGTCATTGCGGGGAAAAAAAAGAGAAAAATATCTTTTCTTATGTTTCCTGGAGTAGAGTTCAGTGGAGCATTTCAGATGCTCGCATTCAGATTATTGCTCTTCTGCTTTGCCTGTAACTCGCCTTTTCCTCTGAATTAGGAAACTGCCTATTAATAAGCTGATAGGAGAGTAGAGATTTTGCGTGTTAAATAGTGTAATTGCTTCATCTCAGCGGGAGTGTACTCTTTCAAGGTTGGGCAGCTGAAAAACTGCATATATTGGTAATTAAATTGGACTTTATTTACAAATATTGGCTCAGAGATTTTTCCAAGTTGGAAATTCCTGTCTTTGCTTTTCCTTTTCTGAGGAACACAAACTTTGCTGGATTCAGCGCAGATAACGTGTAGGTCAGTCTTTGTCCAGCTTTACGCAACGTTGGCTCAGAAAACATTGATGAAGGGGCACGGTTTAAGTTGCTGAGAGTTTGGTTTCCATTGAGACGTGGGAAGTAGTGGCAGCAAAAGGGAGGGAGGGACGCGACATCGCTAGCCTGCGTTACGCAGAAAGGGAATAGGAGAGAAGCTTTCTCAAATAAAGCCAACTGCTCTCCCTCCCTCCCCTGCTTTTCACTGTGCTGTCACCAATTAGGGTTATTTTTCCCATTCTGCATTCAGTAGAAGAAAATGGAGAAGATCGTGGCTATTTCTAGGGCCAGAGTCTTCCCACTGAAGCCAACAACAGTGGAAGGGAGACCCAAACGATGCTGGAGAAAGCCCGAGACAGCAATGAGACAGCTCTCCAGTGGAGCACAGGTACATGGCCTTTGAAGATGACTTTCAGGGAGGTACGAAACACACAGTAGTAGTGGGTACCCAGCTCTGCTGTCGTTGGGTATGCAGGAACAGGATTTGCCCTAATGAGTCTGACAGTGACACTTAGGATGAAGTTTGAAGCTCTTCAAATTTTGGAGTTTCTTTGAGTTTTGAAATTCCTTTCCAGTAAGTCAAACTCTGTAAAAGAAACAGTCATGCCGCCATAGTAAATACACAGTTGTTTCATTTCTCCGTAAATACCCAGCTGCATATTTGGCATTTTAAAAAATGAATCGATATACTGAATGAACTGATGTTTTTAAATGGCACCATGGGTAGTTAAAGGCTACATGGCAGCTCCGCTGCAGATACAGCTTTTCCAGCCTGAGCCCCTGCTAGCAAGAGAGAAGTGGCTCACATGGACTTTGCACTGATTTATTCATATCACATCTCATACGTGGGCGGGCTGAGCCTTCAGCTTTTGGCGTCCGGAGCACTGGTTACTTTCAAGGACACGCCACAAGTAAGAAACACGGGGGGGATGAGATGATGTTATTTCCATTTAGAACATCCAGCCTATACGTAATCAGGAGAAATAGTAGTTCCAATACCACGGTTCATTACCTTCAGAGTAGTAAAAGGGAGTTTTACTGGAAAAGGTATTATACAGCCCACTATGCTTTGCATAATCATTTTAGAAGCCGTTCAGGACTTCTTCCTGCCTTTACCTTGAAGAAGCTGGAAATAATTTAGAAAACTAGGGTTGTCAGTATGGTTGAACTCCAGACTGGGCACCGCACACCATTACACACGCCGGAGCGGGTGCACGGGGTGCAGCCGAAGGCTGTCAGTAGCACGCGCAGAGGCTAACTTACAGGGGAATATTGTAAAGGTGTTATTGTCATTCATTTGCGATGTCTCCAATAATTTGAGTATCATGGCTGTCTTAAAATCATGTTTTTAAAACCTTTACGTTGCCCCGTGAAGCACACAGTAAGTCACCTCTGATGCCCACCTAGAGCACAGACAATTTTCAGATCAGCTGAAACAAAAAATACCAGGGAATGTATTGAAACATATGTCCAGAAATTTGGGGGGGTTAACTTCGTTTTTGAGTTTATGTTATTCTGTATTTAAGAACAAAAGGAAAATGGTGGAAATGAAATTAAAGGTTTGGTTGGACGACATATTTCATTTGACCAGAAACACTAATTTTGTTCTGGTAAGAAAATATTTCCATTAGGATCTGAACTCCTTCTGCACACTTAATACTTATCTCATCAAAGTGAGCGAACTTTGCAGTCCCTTTTTTCACTGAGTGCTAACTCTGGCCCCTACCACCTGGCATAACCACGCATGTTTCCTTAATGCGTTTTTTTGCAGTCGCTTTCCCAGCTCATCTTTTGATTGCCCAGTTGTTGTTTGAGTCATTGCTTAACAAAGGAGGAAATGGATGAATGAATAAACCTCCCTGTCCCTGGAAAGAGTGGTGAATGCAACCAAAGACGGCATGCAGATGTCTCTTTTTTTTTTTTTTTTTTAATCATTATTTTCTAATTGATGGTGCATTTTTGCTGCTGAGACTTCAAGAAGGACCTGTAATCACAGATGCAAATATGCTAAATCTGTGTTTTTCTGGGATATAAAAAGAGGGCTCAGGGTCTGGTGGGCCACCGGCACCATTTCCCTGGCAGGATTGGAGCCATGGACCGTTGATTCCCAAAAGATGATGGCCAAGTTCTTCACCTCTGCCTAGGCTCAGCATCTACCCCTCTGCAATAAATAAGATTTCTCAGAAAATACTTGGAGAAGATCTTGCTTTCTCTCACAGACTCCTTGTTACAATGGTGTTTCCTCTACAAAACACCCTCCTTTGGAACTGCTTACAAAATCAGTCGCTCTGGGCTGGGGAGGGATGATGCCATGCTGTTCAAGCAGGAGTGTTTATTCTGGGAGAGAAGTGGCTTTTTTACATAATTGTCTAAAAGTTTCAAAGCTAAACCACCTCATACACATGGTCATATGGCAGCTTCTCTTGGTGTTTCCAGACCAAGTTTTGTGGGAATCATCTTAGCTAGTCACATAGTCAACTGGCAGCCTCCTTTCCTTGGTTTTTTGAGAGGCTGGAAGTATCTTTTTGGACCACTTCAGATGAAACCCTTCATCCTGGAGAGGCAAAACATGCCCTTCCCAGAAACAGTGTGTGGATGGGCCCAGTAAATGGAGTGATTTACGTGTGTGCATCCTTCCTCCCGAGGAAGGAATTGTAGCCACTTTCTGTTGCAGCATCATCTCTCGGGACGTGGCAGCGGTGGCCGTCTGAGACGCAGTAACCTCTCCAGTTGCTCAAAACCTACCTGCAATCAAAACCCGTTTCTATTTTAGTCTTTTAAAAGCTGAAAAACGATAAAAATCTCAGAGCAACATTCATCTTTCTGAATTTGCACTGATTGCTCAGAGATAAAAATGTGTGGGTTTTTTTCATTCAGTTTGCATTATATAATGGGGTTTTTTTTTGCTTTTTGGTGGCTGGCCTCAAAACTTCCACATTGGTTTCAGAGATATAGCATAAAGCGTCTCCATTTCTCTGTACAACCTTTACCTCCCAAGTTATACAGAGAACAGGTGAGACCCATCACTTCCAAACTGATGTCTGGAGATGACAAAATACGAAGTCTGCATGGCAAGCTCGCTTAGCTCCAAAAAAAGTCAGTGTTGAGGAATTACTTAGTTGCAATTATTGATTGTTGTGGATGATCCAAAGGGAGGGAGACTGAACGGGCATCACTTTATAAACATTCAGTGTTCTGTATGAGGATTTTACGGTAAACCTTCTAAAGGAGGTAATAAATAGTATGCTCTAGAAAACCCTTCAAGGGATCAGTTCTCATTTTTAATATGGAAAGTGAGTCTTGCATGACAGCAACTCAATAGATAATAGGATAAGAATTGGCTTTCAAACCAGTTTCTCAGCACAATCCAGAGTGAGAAGACGACAAGAAATTATGTAAGGAATAAAAATTTCAAGTGGAATCTATACATTTGTAATTTATTGTAGACTATGGAAATATTTTTTCTTCAGTTATGTGTTAGAGTGATACAGAGCAAAACCTGATACTAAGGGCGGAAAACCTCTGTGATAACAACAGACATGATTTTCATCTTCCAGGTATTTGCTGCGGATGCATTAATCTATAGACATGTTTGTTTGCATTTTAAAGATATTTTAGCATATCAAATAATCTGATTTTGTTCCATTCTTGGTAAACACTTACAGGTCAGAAGACGTGTTTAATCTTAAAGAATATTCTTATCAGAGGCTTGCTATTAATAATGCATTAGGAAGCATTTGTTTCTGTTGATCATTCATTGGAAAGCAGTCTGTATTACAAATGTTATGGTAACGGAGCAATTCCTGAGAGGCAGCACAGCCTGTATTGTTTTAGAAGTAAAATAAGAAATGCAATTAATATTGTTGTAGAAAAAACCAGCATGTCGAATGCGAACGTACCGGTCAGGATTTATGGCAGGAGGTCGGCTCCAGGGCCCCCATCTTATTAGTCCGTCTCAGTGGCACGTGGCGCTGTCGCAGGCCTGTGCCCCCCTCTGGTCCCGTTCGTGCTCCTCACCCCCTGCCCCGTGGCACTCGCTGGGTGCTGTAAACTAACCTGTGCTGGGCAGGCACCCCCCCCCCCC
>VZTL01000064.1:1394-16397 GCA_013400535.1 Scopus umbretta
GCTGCTCACCCCCACAGCCTGCAGCCGGTGCAGGACATGAGTCGCTGAGGGTCTGCAGCCCCCGTCCCACCACCCCGGGCTGGAGACAGGGAGGATGAAGAAGGGGGGCTGCAGTGGGGAGCAGCGGCCTGCTAGAGCCCGGGGCCAGGACTCACCCAAGGGAGCCCCTTCCCCTCCTGCCCCTCAGGTCCCCCCGCTGCCCTCAGCCCTGGGGCCGGGGAAGACCTGGTGGCCCTCCCGGCCAGCAGCAGCCCCATGGTGCTGGGACCGAGGATGCCACCAGTCCACTGGCCACATCCAGCGAGGGCGAGGGGCCGCGTCCAGCCAGCGGGACCCACGCGGGCGTCCCGGTCCCCAGCCAGGCTGCCTCCGCTCAGACGGTGGACTCCTTGGCAGCCGCCCAGGCTCTCTGGCAGCCGTAGAGCCACTTGATGACGCGGGCGTTGCGCTCCACCACCGAGACGGCAGAGCCCGGCCGGGCATCTGGCTCTTCCTCGCCCGGCCCCACGTCCCCCTCGCTGCCCCCCGAGGCCCGCTCGGGCTCCGACTCGCAGGATCCGGGGAGCCAAGCCGAGGCATTGTCCCAGCCCGCTGGCCCGAACCGCTCCTGTCCCAGCACCTCCACCAGCGCCCGGTCCAGCCCGCAGTAGTTGAAGAACCGTTCCTGCTCCGAGAGCGGCAGGGAGACGCGCAGAGCCAGCGCCTGCTTGCCGGGGGACCGGGGGGGCTGCGCCACCGGGCTGCTGGGCAGAGGGAAGATGCCACCACTGCCACCACCGCTGCTGGCACCCGGCGTCCTCACCTCCTCTTTCTCCGTGGGCACCCACAGCATGGGGGTCTCGGGGCTCTGGGGGGCCGGTGGCCCCTCATCCAGTCCCCTGGCTGGAGGGGAACTGGGGGGCTTTTCTCTGAGGGGTCCCTGGAAGAGGCGTCGCACCAGCCCGGAGCCCTTGGTGTTCTCCTTGTCCCCCCCCGGGCAGTCCCGTTTCTGCCGGTAGATGATGAGGGAGTCGGGTCTCAGCAGGCGCCTGCTGCCGGCCCGGCGTGACACAGGAGACTGGGGACACGGCAGCTTCCGAGGGCCCTCCCGGCCCAGCTCTGAGCCCTGACACAACTCGCTACACTGCTGACGGGCAAGGAGGCGCCGGCCGCGGGGGGAGAGCCGGGGTGAGCAGCCCCGCAGCGCCGGCTCCTGCCGGCTGTTGATGACCTGCTGGGATTTGACGTATTTAGCCTTGTCGGCCTCCAGCCGCTCCACGGCACTGGGCACCCGGCCCCCGCTGCTCCCCGGCTCCCGCGGGCACTCGGGGCCCCGGTTCAGCCAGGCCAGGGGGGAGCCGCGGCCGGGGGCCATGAGGCGCAGGTTGTTGGAGGCACAGATGGCAAGAGAGGGGCTGCCCAGGGGCACCATCACCCCCCAGCTCTGAAACGGCACCCCTGGTTCCTCTGCTCCTCCCCAGGCGGCTGCCAGCGGGTCCGGTGCTGTGGCCGGGGACGCTCCCAAATCTTTGCTCAGCTCCTGAATTCAACCCTGGGAGGACAGAGGAGATCTAGGGTTAGCACCGAGGATGCAGCAGTGGCAGGAGAGGACGTGGGGTGAAGTTGAGGCAGGGGTCCCCCCGATCCCACGTGTGGCAGGGCCACGCTGCCCTCAGCCAAGCAGGCGGGCAGCAGGCAGCGAGCCCTGCCAGCCCAGGCAGGAACAATCAGCAGGCAGGAAGAGAGAAGCGCCGAGCATCCGCCGGCTTCACCCGCATCCCAGGAGCAGCTTCCAACAGGAAAAAATACCGGAGCCCGCCACCTTATCTTTCCGAGCGCAGGGACAGCGGAACAAAGCCCGTGCACAGGAGAGCTGGCGAGCCGCCGCGGCCAGGCCCGCACCCGATGGCAGCGGGGCAGGGGCTGGGGACGTTTTGGGGTCTCTGTGCCGTGCTCCCCACAGCCAGGCTGAGCTCGGCTGCCTGGGAGGGAAGGCACCTCTCCTGCTCGATGCGTGGGGGCATGGAGCAAAGGGGCTTTTATTAGCCCTGGGGTGCAATGGCTCTTGCTCAGCTGTACCCGAGCATCCGTGCGGACCCAGGGCCATGAATCCGGCAGTGGAGGTGTGTGCCAGGGGAAGGGGGTCTGGAGCCAGACCTGGGAGCTACGAATGCCCAAAGCAGATGGTTTTGCTGAGCAGCAGAGGCCCAAACAGCCGTGAAGAGCTGCCCCATCGCCACCAGCTGACCCAGCTCCACAGCTTCCCCAGGTGAGAGCGGGGACATGGGGCCGGGCAGGGCAGGGCTCGCTGGAGAGCAAACAGCCTGGGAGCCCTCCGCCCTCCACAGACACAGCCCACGGGCTCCGACACCACATCCCCTCCTGGTGTACAGATGGGGAAACCGAGGCACACCATTTGTCTGGACCTGTGCTCCCGAGGGATGTGCTCCCCAGCCTCCCCCGGTGCAGGGCAGAGCTTCGCGGTGGTTCAAGGGAAGGTGGCCCTGGCACATGGTCCCATCCCTGCCGGCTTTGCCCTGGCAGAGCCCGCGTGTCCAGGATGCGACGGCCCACGCCAGTGCGCCTGCACGCTCCCCAGCCCAGCCCTGCTGCCAGGATCCGTGCCCAGCCACCGGGCTCGGCGGGTGGAGGATGCTCTTGCTCACCTGAACCCACGCAGGGATGCAAGGATGGGATGCAAGGATGGGATGCAGGGATGGGATGCAGGGATGGGATGCAGGGATGCTCTGGTCTCACTCAGCTTCTGCCCTTCTGGCCGCCGGCAGCAAACTGAGCCCAGAGCCAGCAGGAGCCTCCTATAGAGGGTGAGGAAGAGGAAGAGCCACCCTGTTAACCCCTGCCAGCCCAGCGCCGCCAGCAGCAGTCCGCCCTGTGCCCACCCTGCCAATATGAGCCCCCTGCCCCAGCCCCAGCCTTCACTCCCCGGAGCCCTGCCCAGCCAGCATTAACCCTCCTTCATCCAGCAGCTCCAGCTCACCTCTGCCAGCTCTCCTCCTCCCTTCTCCTCCTTACAGGAGCCCGGCTGGGATTTTGGAATCTGCCACAGAGATCCCTGCCTCCTCCCAGGCAGGACTGTGTCTCTCTGTCCTCCCAGCACACGGGGCATCAGTAACGGGACAGGGAAACCACGTCCACCCCAGCAGCTTCTCCTTCTACATGCAACCCGAGATGCTGGGTGCAGCTCAAGAGCAGGAGCCCACCACGATCCCCTTCCCCAGGATCCTGCCCCGGCTGGTGAGGAAAAAGGAGGGAGGAAGGGTCCTTCTGGCACCTTCTCCGCTGGCGGCGAAAGGGTCAAAGCCAGCCCAAGCCAGGCCAGTTCCTGCCTCTTCCCCCCCGGGAAGGGCTGTAAATCGCAGGAAGCCACGCTGGGCTGGAGCCAGCTCAGGGGTTATTTTTACCTGCCCTCTCCCCTTCCCGAGGGCTGAGCACTCCCGCAGGGGCGGCCCCCAGCCCCCCTCCATCCCCAGCGCCTACCCGGGGGGCTGCAAAGTGGCATCGCAGAGGCCAGAGGGGGAAGGACACACTGCACCCTAAGTTCAGCTCCCAGCCCCTTGGAACGGGGCTGGAAAAGCCCCCAGCGCTCCCTAGGGACCCACCAGCTTCCTCCATCCCTCTCCCAGCCAGAGGGGACCAGCCACTCTCTCCATCCCTCCCCATCTCCACTGGGGGTACAGCCCAGCCCAGGCTGCTCGCAGGGACTCGGGATGCTCCAGCGGGGACAAAGCCATGGCATCCAGCCTGGGACCCGCAGGCCAAGGCGCTCCATCCCCGGAGAAGAGGGGACCCAGCCCCGAGCGCTGCTGGTCCCCACCCCAGTTCCTTCCTGCAGCGCCGCTGCTGGGGAGCCAGTGCCGGGAACCAGGGCCGGGAGCCAGGGCCGGGTGGGCGTCCAGCTCCCTGCACGACAGCACCGGTGCCAGGAAGGGGCTGGAGCCAGTACCCCCGGGCTGACGAAAACAGAGGCTAAAATGGAAGCTGAGCAGGATGAGAGTGGCCAGGGCTCGTCCGAGCTCTGCCAGCACCAGAAAAAAAAAATCCCAGTGAAAGCCAGGAAGAGACAAACCACCTATTCTAATAAACGTGGAAAGGAGCAACACAGGCAGCTGCCTTCCCAGCAGCACTTCGGCTCTGCGTGCGGATGCGGCTGCACCGGAGCAAACCCAACCATCTCCAGAGGAAGATCGGGAAAAGGATGGGGGTGAGTGACAGAGAAACCCATGGCAGCCCTGGGATCTGCCCCTGGGAAGAGAGCACATGGGTTCCCAACCAACAGGATCTTATTTTTAACTCCAGGCAACGTGAGTCACTGTTTATTAGGACAGGTTTTATTTTCGAGCTGGAATCGCAGCAGCCATTCCAGTAAAGCCACAAGTGGGTAAGAGCAGCCTTTGATTCACCTTTCTCCGGCTGATGCAGGGTGTTCCCTGGGGATGCTCCTACCCTGAAGCGAGGCAGACGGAGCGACTGTTCCTCTCTGGCTCCTGCTCCTCGGAGCACCCGCCAGGCGCTTACTGTCAAACTGTTATGTTTGGACAAGGCAGATTCCCTTCAGGATACAAGAGTCCATTAGCATCCACAGCAGCTCCTGCTTCCCCTGGGAGATGATGGGGCTTTTGTCACTTCGACTTCTCGGAAGGGATTTACCCAATTAATCAGTTTCTTGTGAATGCACCAGGTGGCTTTTCTTAGTCACGTGGATGCTCAAAGTCCCTTGTTTTTATTTGAGGTTACCCGGAGCCCTCGCAAGGCGCTCTCCGCTCTTTGATGGGGCTCTGCTTCTCTCCCCTACCAGCTCACCGGGAAGTGAGCGTGGTGCCAAGCCAGCAAAGCGACCCCGGGGCAAAACCTAGCCACAGCTGGGGCCAGGAATGGAAACTTCCAGCCCCTGCAGCACGTGAGAAAAGTCTGAGAAAAGTCACACGTCCCAGAGCGCAGGTCCTCCTTCCAACGCCATTTTTCAGAGCATGGCTAGCTCCTGATTAAACTGTCCCGCTCCCCACAAGCCCTCCTCCCGCCTGGCTCGTGCTAAGGGGGACACGGCCCTCTCAGCCCTGCTAATTACATCCCCATCTCATAACCCATGCATCAGGCTTGAGGAGGAGCAGCAGCAGAGCAGCATGGCCAGTGCAGGGCTCCCCGCACAGCTCCTATGGATCCAGACAAGCAGGCAGGAGAAGCCAGAAGCTGCCGTGCCCGCAGGCAGTTCCATTCAGTCCTTTCCAGATGCATTTCTCCTTTAAAAAAAAAAAATAAAATAAAAATCACTTTAACTCCACCATGACCAGGTGCAGACAGGGCTGCAGCACCTGATAACAGAGCCATCTGTTTCTACTTGCTGGTTTACATTCACCACCCACAAAAGCCCTTTCTGGTCTGAGGTCCATGCAAATGCCACCACCTGGAGAGCAGCCCATGGGAGCTGGCGGGCTTTGGAGCTGGGTGGCTGCAAGCCAGAGAGGGCTCAGGATGCAGGCACTTTCATTTAGGAGAGGGCAGGAGTGGAAGGCTCACTATACAAGTTTAAAAATACCAAGGGCTCAAATGGGCATGAATAAATCTGAAACCACCACCTAATCTAGGGCACCCACCCACAAGTTGGTGCAAGTAGGAGCTAGAGAGCAGCTGCGCCCAGGAGAAGACACCAAGGCTCATGCCCCCCCACCCCCCCCCACCAGAGGCTTCAAAACCCACGGCAGGCAATGGCTGGCCTTGCCGACCCCCGCCGGCTGTCCGGTGTCTGGGAAGCAAAACAGGTCAGTACTGGGACCACAGGGACAGGCAGGAAAGGCAAAGAGAGATGGAAGGAGCTGCTGGGACTGAGGGAAGACTCCCCAGGGTCAACGATGAGCATCGGGGCTGAACCCCCCACCTGCTGCGAGGGACCTGCACGGGTTTTCAGGTGGCATCTGTTTCCATCTCAAATCCCAGAGATTAAAAAGGCCTCTCTTTAAAAAGGCTCTTCAGGAGAGCGCAAAGGGAGTCAGCTGCGTCCTCCAGCCCAGCACGCCTTACCTGGCGGAGCGTGGGATGGGAGCTGGGCATACGCGGCTGCCCCAAAGGGAGCGGCCGCAGCTCCAACCACCACCGGCCGGCTCAGCCCCGGCCCCTGCACACCCTGGCTGCTCCTGACGAACTGCAGCCCTTATGCAATCGCTTTCCGCTGCAGGCACCCAAATCATCTGGAAATTCATCTGGGAACAAAGGAATTTAACAAGAACGTGGCCTGGGCCACGGCTCTGCTCGCAGCAACGCAGCGGTGATGCTGGCTCATCCTTCGGGTCACCCAACTTCTCCGTGCTTCGCTTGCTCTAAGGGCGCGCGGTCTCAGACTCCCCAAAAATGCTTACACAGCTAGTGAACAGAGACCTGCAGCAGTCTGGGCTCACATGTCCACCTCCCACCTCTCCCCAAACAGCGTAGACACTCTGGATGGTTTGTGGCATTTCAGATATATCCCTTTTCCTTCACTGCACTTAAGAATAGAAATTGCACTTTGCATAAACTGCTCCTCAGACCAAAAGGGAAACGAAACAGTCAGTGCTCAGCAGTACCCATTAAATACAGTCGGTGTTTAAAGGCTCCTAACTGTTCTCCGTGGGACAACTCCTTGTGTTCACCACGCGGACCACCAGTAAAGATTAAAACCACTTAACGATAGGATACCCCACAGAAGGATTGGCGGGCCGTCGCTGGAGAAAAGGGAAAAGCAACGCGAAAAGTCGGCCGTTTGCGCTGCCCGCAGTCCAAAGGCCACCTGAGCACGTCTGCCCAGCCAGCCACCGTGCAGGGGGGGGAAAAAAAAAGGCAAGTTGTTTTCTGAAGCAAGGGCACCCTGCCAAGGGGCGGGCAGGCGGCTGCAGGCTCCCCGAGACAGGACTTTATCTCCACCACAAAGCAACGCCTGCCATTGCGCTGCCGTTTGCACAGGGGCCGCGGTTGGCTGGCGCGAAGGAAAACTCGGTTTAAACCGACACAAAGCGAAAACACAACGCGAAAACACAAACACGGCGAGTTCCCAAGCCCAGCGCGGCAGAGCCGGGACCGCCTAGTCAGGCCCTGCCCGAGGAAACGGGATGGGCGAGCTGGAGCCCCAGGCCTCAGCATTCTGCAGAACAAGAAAAAATAAAGCAGAGGTTGGGTTATTGGAGCCGAGATGCAGCCTTAGTTACATCTGAATTCTGCACCAGGGCATTTCCTTACAGATTTTCACCCCCCCGCTCCACAGACGAGTTATATTTCAAGTACGTAGGCTTAGTTTTCTTTATTTTGTGGGGGAGGAATTTAGCTTGTGTCTATATTTGAAACCACCACTCTTAGGACTAATCAGAGGTGTGACTTTCTCCTTTATTAAAGGATAAGCACTTTAATTAAAAAAATAATCTAAATTTCAATGCCTTTCTCTTTTGCAACGGCTGCATTGACTTACGGATTTAACCACACAGCTCCTGCCAAGCGGGGAATCTGCCTGTTTCTGGCACCAGGACACGCGGGAAACCGCAGGCGACGATGCAAGCACAGGGGAGGTGGCTGGGCTTGGGTTTGTTGCGGGGGTAACAAATGGCAAGGCAAACCAATTTACGGCATTTCCAGTTTGCGCTGTTCCCATTCCCAGTCCGCACAACCCTTTGTTCCAGAGCGCTGTTAATTAAGACATGCAAATGACTCCTGGACTCTCGTATCATGTATAAGTAATGGTGTTTCCTCACCTTTATTTCTAAGGTTTCTCGGGGCGCGCAAGACGAGCAGGCCACCGTTCCTCGCAGACCTCCAGACCGTTTACACCTGGTTCAGCCCCAGGAGCTGCCCCCACAGCCTGCACACGCCTGCTCCCTCCACCAGCTCCAGACGAAGCCGGCAGCGCTGGGCCCGCGGACGCAGGAGGGAAACACAGCCTTCACTGGGCTGCCTTCAGCCCTCTGCACGGGGGCTTGTGGGACGCTCAGGGGGGCAACGGGGTTTCACCCACAGAGCGAGGACTGGTGGCTTTTGGTGAAATTCTGGCACACGCAGGAACCAGAGGGGAAAGGCTCGCTTCAGCAGGAGGAGCGTCAGTGCCCAGCAGAGTGGCAGCATCTATTTGCAGCCTCAAAAATCCAGTCGTACCAGTAAGCAGGGCAGGCAGAGCCTGCCAGGGATTTCCTTACAGCCCAGGGTGGTACTCGCTCTGCTTGTAAGAACAAATGCAAGTATGTACTGGATGCAAGAATGCCTTTTTTTTTTTTTTTTTTTTAAAGACTTTAATCCCTTTGAAAATGAAGCACACCCAGAAGAGCACTGTTTTGATTCTTAGAGGGCTGGGCAGAAGCTGCAGGGTCCACACGGACGTGGCTCACCTCAGCCAGCCCCAGAGACAGCTCTGTTCTCATGTCCAGTTTGGCCTCGCTCTGTCAAGTCCTCCAGCAGCACGTTACACATGGGTGGAAGTTTGGCACTGCCGCTACCCACAGAGCGTGAGCAGCACAGCTACTGGCCAATCTAGCATCTTTTACAAGCCTAGGACCACTTACGGTATGACTGTGATGAGGGACTATAGCTTACTTCTGTCCTAGCACAGCAAATAAAGCCTTCCGTAGCTTTGCCCACAGCGCCGACTGAGAAGAAAGCATTTCTCTGCAGAAAGTTCAAAAAGTTCATCGAAATTCAGATTTTATTTCAAAAACAGTCATGAACTTAATAAACTACACCATAATTTTCCTCATTATAAATTCTCCATAAAATAAATTTTACAGTTTTTAAAGAAAGATTTGGAAAAAAAAAAATCTTTTCTGAGTGCTGAAAAGTATCTTGACTTTGTGTCACGCTGGTGACTAACTCTGTAGCTGCTACAACAATTGATTTATCAAAGGTGTTAAAACAAAGACCCCAGACAGCAACAACAATAACAAAATTAAAAAAAAAAAAAAATCAAACAGAACACAGACCTCGAGGACTACCATTCAGTGTTAACCAAGGAAACACTCAGTGTCACCCAACAGCAAGGCTAAGCACCATGAGAGGGGTTTCGGGTACCCCCACCCTTTAAAGTGGCAATCAGTGCAAAGAAACACTTTGGGAGTCAGAACACCAACCCTTTCCTGCGCCATTCACTAGCACTCTGCACGGCAGGCAGGCAGCACGTTTGGTGTTCATCCTTTGAAATACTTCGGAGAAGAATCAGGTGATTTGCAAAGCGCCTTAAAGGTAAGTAGCATTATTCTGTAGTAGATTCATACTTTAAGATAACATAGTTGATTCTGACTTTTCGGTGGGCAGGAGAGAAGAGGAAGTCAGCAATGCGTTTTTAAAAAGCTCTCAAGTTTAACAGGGGAAAATTGTATACTCTCTCAGAACTTCACTCATCGAACGAGCACGCTGAAACCCAAGTTCTGTGAAAGTTGGCACAGACAGCGCGAGGTTTGTTTTCCTCCTTTCAGTAACAAGCCGAGGCTTCAATTGCACCGAACCCAGTTAAAATACGAGGACAGATCTCCTCTTCTAGAGCATAAGAATAAATCGATCTCCCCTTATCATTACTCACAGACAGGCTCCACATCTTCTTTTACAGGCTAAGCTCTCTGCAGGGAAGGAGCGACACTGGCACATCTACGCAGGCAACAGGCTGTACCCTCGGTGCGACGCAGTCGCCTCCGCCCCTGCCAGCATCCCTGGTGCTCTGCTGTACTTGGGAACACTGTCTTCTGAAAGTTACTTCTATAGCACCTTCTAAACAACAAATATTGGTTTAAGACAGCAAAGTATATTTGTCTGAGAATCACTGTTCAGACAACATGCCTTAAACAAGAGAGTGAGGCAAAATAACACGCATTAAGGACTAAGGCCCCCTGGGTAACTGCCACCAGCTCTGCACAGCACCAGGTAAGAACCAGCTGTAGTCTGTAAGGCCTCAGGAATTTGGCAGAATCAGAATCTTTTGCTTTCAGAAGAACAAAAATGCGTATTTTGCTTGTGCTGTTTATTCACACTCGGGCAGAATAAACACTGACTGATCAGAACTGCTCTCGCAGCACTAAGAGGGAACAGTATCCAAGAAGTTACACAAGGGAATATTTATGGCAATTTTCAGGTAAGATTTGGAAAAAAAAACCCCCACATTACCTAGATTTTATTAAGAAAACCAGCCTTTGTTGCAGCTTTAATGTATCTGCCTTTAAAGGCAATTTTTTAAAACTCCACTTTTTCCAAGAGGTCAAACTGATGAGAAAGGTCATGGTCCTGCACCTGAGAGAACAAAGTGTCGCACTACGACAAAGCAGGTTCTGTCCACTGTACAGCGTCAGGGGGCCTTGGAGAAACCTCTCTTAGCATATCAATCTGCTTCTGTGGAATAACAGCTGGGGATAAAGCAGCCTTTCAACTACTTCAAAGCTTTCCATCCTACTGTCCGTGGTTTTACAGAAATATTACTTCTTTAGAAGGAAGAAAACAAATTAAAAAAAAAAATCAGCCAAGGTTGCCACACAAACTGGAGACCCCTTTCACACACCAGGTACTGAGTTTTCTCTCATATTTGAGAATAGGTGTGTTCTACAAGACAGGCAGTCGCCCCTTTTTCTCCTCATCACTACCAGGTCAGTCAGTGCCAGAAAGGAAGAGACCATGACCAGTATTACTAGATGGAGTTAGCGGGAAAACTGTGCTGCAACCATATTTTGAAGAATCTTAAAAATAACGCTCTATGCTGCTGGATTCCCTCATCCACGTTTCCATAAACTAAGCTCACTGTACTCTCCTATCTGAAGGAGCCAAGGTGCTCTTGGATTATGGATACAAGAGAGGAGGGCATGTTGTGAAACTGTAGATTAACTGATTAATAACCTATTTGACTACCAGAAGAAAGCAAAATCAAATGTTTAATGAACTAGCCAACATGCTAGCACCTGATTGCATACATTTGCAATTTGACTCCCTCAGTGACAAGCTCATTAAGCTGTAAGTGCTAAGCTTGGCCATGTCAGCACTTTAAAAACTGCTGATCCCATTGCATTTTTTGTCTACAAAGTCAAGTCTCAGACCCTATCTTTGACATTAGATAACAAATAAATAATAAAGTTCTTCAGGCCTGGAGAAGGAATGCTTCTCGTCTACCTTCTTCACCTAGTTTTCTAGCAGACCCCAAACATTCAGACCCATAGCAAATAATTTAAGAAAAGTGGCATACACTCCCAGTCACTCGCAGACATAAATATATACACAGAATTACTTTACAAAGTCTGAAGATTTGCACTACCAGCATGCAAATCCCTTTTTCTCATGAGAGTTCCTAATACTGACATAGGAAAACTGGAATGTACGAAATACTCCATGACATAGTGCTGGAAATAAAGTCTTAGCTCTTAAGATATCCCACTGCCAGCATACACAAACGAACGTCGTCACATCTTACACTTGCATGTAACATCCTGGTATTATACACATCAACGCATCGTTAACACAACGGCCAACTCAACATTCATATCATTTATGAAACTCGTTTCATAAATTAATAACGAAGAGATGCGTTTGATAGAAACTACACCCTGCAGGTTTGAGTTCAGGCTCGTTTCTTTTACTGCCATTACGCTGCTGCGCCATCGGGTAGGAGATAAGGAGCTCTATCGAGAGAGACACCACTCGGCAGGTCACGTGTCCCAGCTACTGTCTTTAAAAGCTATGTTGACTAATCGCAGTTCTAGCTCAAAAGCATCGGGGCGGTCCTGCGGGTTGGCAGCTAGCATTTCTTTGATCAGCTGTTTCATTCGAGCATTCATGGATTTTTTCTTTACGGGGATGAGCAGTTCCATTTTGGGGTTTTCTAGAAGCGCCTCTCCAACAGGCACGATCGCCGTCCCTTGCTTGACGTAACTCCCCAGAAGTTCTTTCTTTGTTTCCGTATCTATGAATGTGATTCTTTCCAACATTGCCCAGATTATAATCCCCAATGCAAAGATGTCTGCTTTGGCAGTATAGTGTCCTTCCCAGACTTCGGGGGCCATATAGAAGTCAGTCCCACACGCAGTTGATAGAAAACACTTATTTACGTTGACTGGTTCCTCAGGATTCTGTCCTGAGGCTGAACATACTTTACTCAGCCCAAAATCAGCTACTTTCAGGGTAGGCTCCGAGTCGCTAGCATCCATCCTGCTCTGAGATATCAGAATGTTGTCAGGTTTGAGATCACGATGAATAATCTGATTTTTGTGCAGGAATGCCAGTGCACTGCTGAGCTGAAGCATGAAACTGGTATTGGTCTTGCGGTTCGGCTTTCGGGACAACAGATACTCATTCATGTCTCCTCCATCGCAGAAATCCATTACAAACCAGAGGTAATAAGCACTTCTGGGGTCAAAGACTATTTCTCCTTTTAATGAGGTCTCTACAAGCTGCAACAAGGAAAAGAAATGTCATAACCACCTGACGATGACAAGAATATAAAGATACGATGGAAATGCATGAAGTTTGGATCTTCCTCTCGACAATCCAGAGAGCAAGATATTGCAACTGGTGAAAATAAAACTATGCAAAATCTATGATGTTTAAAAAAAAAAAAAGAAATCACAATGCGTTTGACAGCCTCCTTATTTTCGCATGTGCGAAGCGTATCAAGCTCAGGCTCCTGCCCAGAAGCTAAAGCTAGGCCCAGATAACAGTATTTTGAAAGATACTAAGTGGCCCTTGCACTCCCATCTGTTTCAGCTGGACGCTGTCCCACCCCAACAAAGCCTCTCCCACCCATTTCGCTAACAGCTTTAATGTATAAACAAAGTCTCAACAAGTAACTCCGTACAGCGCCAGTGGGTTGTTTTCGTCCTCCGCTGATGAAGTGGCACCACGGTACGCTTTTAACAGCATTTTCTCCATTCCTTACACAGGATCCCTTAACTCAGGAGAACGCTAATCTACGGGCAGGGCTGAACAGCTGCCGCACGCACCACCGCTCCCACCATCACGATCCACTAGCTGTTTTCTAGAATATAAGCAGCAAGTAGCTCAAGCAGCCAGCTCTAATAGCGACTTCATACAAAAAGCAAAGTAAAACCAGCAATCGGTTTTACTAATCCTGTTTACACAACTACACGTTTGCCTCTTCAGCTCCTCTGAGGTGGCTCTTTGCGTGCTCTGGAAGGTAAGTCTTGCAATTATTTGTTAGTAGTAAACCAACGTATACTAAACCAAACGTAGCTCCTACAGGCTTTCAAAAATTAAGGTAGTTATTAATATTTAGAGAGGCATTTAAAAATGCTTTTAAAAAAGTGACCTTTTCCATCCAAGAGCAAAATTGCTAGCAATTTATAGCTATCTTTAATTGCTAGCACAACTAGTACTCAAACCGGACCAACTTAAAACAGTAAATCCATGTTAGAACTGGAAAACTACGTATTTAGGGTTTGTAGTCGGTAACAGGGAGATTAAGGTATCGCAGGACAGCAGGCAGCCTCCTTTGCCAAGCGGGCACCAGCACGCAGCTCCTCCCTCCAGACGGCTTTACAGAAACTGTACTCGCATCTCCGTTCAGAGCGTCAAGACCAACAAAACCCACTACCACGTCTGTGACGCTGGCAAAGGGCCACAAGACCAGGCTAGTTTAGGACTCTCACTTTACCCGCTTAGTTCAGCTGACACCAGCTCAGCGTCTGTCCCAAAGCCCTTCAGGAGATGCCAATACCCCTCTCCCCGGCCAGCCTCCTCGCCCACTGCACCCGTTCAGCCCTGTAATGCAGTATTACCTGGGGTGGGGAGAGGGCAAGCCAAGGGAGATGTGATTTTCTCTATTTTAGCGCACGCTATTCTATTATAAAGTGATCCTGGTCTCTTCACAGTCAGCTCAGCGCTCCCCTTTGCGCAGCAGGAAAACAATCTGCAGCGCTCGCACCTGACAGGGCCGAGATCTACGTGCCGCATTGTTAACAGGCGCTACCGTCAAAAACCAACCTTGCAAGTGACCTGGAAGCTCTTCCCCACCTTGCCGTTCCACCATATTTTTTTTAAGCTCCTCCCTGTACAGCTGTCCACAAGTTTGATGCAATCTCTCACAGATCCACTAATGACTAGGAAGGTAAAGCATTAACTTCTCCCACATGAGCTGACCAGTATTATTTTACCCTAATCCCTTCATGAAAGCAGGTCAGTAACAACTACCAAGCTACAGCGAGTTTACAAAGGCAAAAATCCTCTTTCTCAGGCTCGTACAGCACTCGGCACAACAGGATCCAGACGCTCGTGAAGGGCTGTCAGATGAATGTTCACTAACAAAAGGTCCTACATTAGACAGGCAAGAATGACAACAATAAAAACTGAAATGATAAAAGCTGACTAGGGATAACACAATAAACATTGAGCAGGCTACTGACTTTTTATACCACAGACACAAACCTCTGCCAGGGGATGAGTTATAGTTGGGGCAGCTTCTTGACAAGGGAATGAATCAGATTACCTTTCAAAGTCTTTCCAGAGCTACTTATTCGTTAAAAATACGCAACTTCAAACGTCAAGGCAACCTAAAGGACACTTTCAGTAGCCACACAGGGAGAGCGGTATTTATTCCCTATATTTATCATACCTTTACCTTTCTTTGAAGAGATTAATAGTTATTTATTCAAAAGCAAAAACGGCTCACCGCATGCTACCAATTGCTTATTATTTCTGAAAGAATTTCAAGTGTTGGCTTCCTAAATCAAGATGGTTACTTCCTCTTCCAAGGACATCTGAGATTAAGAAATTCTTCAGAGCTCTGTCTCAAGACATTCGTACATGTCTGCTCATTAACCCTGCAGCAGGGCTTCTACCAAGTAATACAACAGCCTGCACTTCCCTTGTGCTTTATCTGTGGTGTTTCCCCAAATTATCAAAGCAGATTTGCATTAAAAATATCCTAGAGTCTTTTAGAGTGGCATGGCATGAAATTACAAGATACAGGCGATTGTTCAATAGACACGTTCTTTTAAAGATAGAACTTCTGGGTGTCAACAACACGAACAATACCCTCTCCTAACTAAGTATACCTCAAAATAAAAAAAAAAAAAA